>PITA01002276.1:0-166141 GCA_004023965.1 Spilogale gracilis | reverse complement strand
CAATTGCACTACTGGGCATTTACCCCAAAGATACAGATGTAGTGAAAAGAAGGGCCATATGTACCCCAATGTTCATCGCAGCAATGGCCACAATCGCCAAACTGTGGAAAGAGCCAAGGTGCCCATCAACAGATGAATGGATAAAGAAGATGTGGTGCATATATACAATGGAATACTACGCCTCCATCAGAAAGGATGACTATCCAACTTTTGTAGCAACATGGACTGGACTGGAAGAGATTATGCTGAGTGAAATAAGGTAAGTAGAAAAAGTCAAGTATCACATGGTTTCATTTACTTGCGGTGCATAAGGGATAACATAGAGGACAGTAGGAGAAGGAGAGTATATGGGAAGTAGGGTAATCCTGGGAGAGAAACAAAACAACAGAGACTTTGGACACAGAAACAAACTGAGGGACTTGGAGGGAGGGGGGTGGGGGATGGGAAAGCCTGGTGGTAGGTACTGGGGACACCTATTGCGTAGAGCACTGGGTGTGGGGAATGGGGAATGAATCTTGGAACACTGGAAAAAAAAATTTAAGTAACAGTAAAAAAAAAAAAAAGAATGTAGAAAAGATAACTCAGATAAAGAACAGAAGTAAGAATAAATAAATACAAAATTTTAAAAAAAGGACGCCTGAGTGGCTCAGATCATGATTTCAGGGTCCTGGGATCAAGCCCACATCAAGCTCTCTGCTCAGTGGGGAGTTCTTCCGCTCTCTCTGCCTGCCTCACTGCCTACTTGTGATCTCACTCTCTGTCAAATAAATAAATAAATAAATAAATAAACAAACAAACAGAAATAAGATAAATAGACACAGGACAACCAGATTTATTTCTATAAGTATATTTAACTATATATATAAAATGATATTTGTCATCATTTATATGTACACTCTATAGCAAATTGTGTATTCATTATGCATAATTTGTTTAAATTATGGATTGTGTCTGATGTCTTGACCCTCCCAGCACTTTATTATATATGTAAGCCTCCATGTTTGCTTCTGATATATGGGAACATAGGTTCATTGCCACCTCTTGGAATATCTCTCTGCTTGTCTTCAAATAAATGAAGTGTCAGTTACCAAGTATTTTCTGGAAAACCTACCATCATCACAATACTATCTTTTGTGTGGATATGGCGCATAAAAAGATGTAATCACTAGAAGATTAAAGCACCATCCATTTATATCTTTGTTTTCTGTTCCTTGCCTCCTATTCAGTGCTACCTCCATAATCTCTTATATAGAATAGAGAGATATTTGTATAACTATTTGGCTTGACTTAAAATGTATACCCCTTGGAATCATTCTCTCTTTTAAAAAGTCAACTAATGTTCTTTCATTTTTTTAAACACTTCAAAATTATCTTAATGCATAAGGTGTAAATTTATTTTCATGCCATGGAGTTATGTGCTGGGAAAGGTTTAACTACTGGCACTCTGAGAGGAAAAAAAATTCCATATTTTATTTTCAGTATATAAGTATTTCCAAAATATCTCATTTCAGGCATCCAGCAGTGAAATAACTGAACTCACACTAGTAAAGAGATGCTATATAGAAGCACATTAAGCCAAGTTCAGCCTACCCCTAAATGCAGTATTCTGTTTAGAGTCTGTTCTCCTCTTCTATCCCACCTCATATTGCACTGTCATCTAAAACTTACATAATCTATGACACTTGGAAGTCTTCTGATGCAACAAGGCTTGTCCTGCTTCTATTTCTTTTCTCATGCAACTCCCTGTGCCAAGAACTGGTCTTCCCAATACCTTTCTCTCTCTCTTTCTCCCTCTCTTCCTCTGTCTCTCTCTCTCTCACACACACACACACACACACACACGTGTGCATGCATGCACATAAACTTATGTACACATACTATTTTTTCATTAAACATTAAATAAAATATTTGTTGAATCCCTTCTAAAAAGCATTTGTTATTTTGCTTTGGATAGAGATAAGTCCACCAAAATTCCATATTGTGAAAACAAAAAAATACCATGAGATTTTTAAAAAGTCTATAAAACAGGGAAGATGTAATTAAATCAAGAAGTCAAATGAATCATAAGAAATAATTATATTAGTTATCCAATCACTATTAGTACTATAAATTATAAACTGCAGACTGATTAAACTGGGATTTTGAAATTTTGATTATTATATGTTACAATTTTAAGTTCATAACTTTTTTTTCTGTTACTAAAGATGTGTTGACAATTTTACATCTAAGGCAATTTAACTATAGTCGGCTTATGTATTTAGGTAATAGTTAATAAATTAATATATATATGTATATATATATATATATATGGCACAATTATAGATCACTATCCAAAAAGTGTAGAGATGTATGTTTTTTCCTGACTCTGCCACTGACTGCTTAATGTTAGAAACTCACATTTTCTCCATCTATAAAATGGAGATAGTAACCTCTGTCTTTTGAAACAAGTACATGTGGAATACAATTATAAATAAAAACACAAAAATACTATTAGATTTAGAGCAAGGATAGGACCTAAATAGTGTTAATAACTTTGTAGTTTAAGTGTGATTTTTAAAAATTCAGGTAATTTTATGACAGTACTGGTTAGTGCAATGCAGTGGTATAACCAATAATCTATGGTTGCAATAAATATCGTCATTTATTATGGTCAATAACAGTAAAAGTGTAAGACATCGCTTATTATTTTGGGATGACATACAATATATTTGCTGAATTTCTTTCAGACATTTGCAGAAGCTGATGATGTTTTTGAAGTCATTTAGTGACAACTGATGTTTTGCATTGCAGTGCTGCAAAATTAAATCTATTATTTTTTTTTTCCTTCAGACATGGAACTCTGAGGTAATTCAGTGTTTCTATAATACATTCAAAGTTTGGCATGGGGGGTGCCTAGGTGGCTCAGTGGGTTAAAGCCTTTGCCTTCAGCTCAGGTCATGATCTCAGGGTCCTGGGATCGAGGCCCGCATTGGGCTTTCTGCTCAGCAGGGAGCCTGCTTCCTCCTCTCTCTCTGCCTGCCTCTCTGCCTACTTGTGATCTCTCTCTCTGTCAAATAAATAAATAAAATCTTAAAAAAAAAAAAAAAAAACCCACAGAGTTTGGCATGGGATATAACCTCACATATCAGGTGATGCCGCTGGAGGCTTTACCACTTGATCTTGATGTTACGCCTGTATGGTAGTTATGAGAAGATTTAGAAATGGAACATTTTGTGAATTATTACATTTCCAAATAAAGCCTTGAAATCACAAAAATATAATTGAACCTTTGCTTAAAGGAGTGCTGCTAAATATTCTGATAGGTATTTTCAGAGATAAACAGAAAATGTTTGATTTTTTTCTCTACCTCATTCTAAAAGGTTTTGTTTGTTTGTTTGTTTGTTTTAAGATTTTATTTATTTATTTGACAGGGAGAGAGATCACTAGTAAACAGAGAGGCAGAAAGAGAGAGAGAGGGAAGCAGGCTCCCCGCTGAACAGAGAGCCTGATGCGGGACTCTATCCCAGGACCCTGAGATCATGACCTAAATGGAAGGCAGGGGCTTAACTCACTGAGCCACCCAGGTGCCCCTCTACCTCATTCTAGTAACGCCAGAATTAAGGAACCTGCAAAGTAGATTCTGTCTTGGATCTACAAGTGCTGCTTGTATTATTGCAATAATGACCGTGATCGCCATCATTATCATGATCATGATCCAAAGGCACAACTAAGTTCTCTTGGAAAATAAGACTACAAATAAAAACACTCATTCCCTTTTTTTTATATTTTAACATAAAAAGTTAATATTGGGCTCATTAATAAATATTCAACATTTTAAAGTAAGCAAATTCAGTAATTAAGAAACAGAATTTTTAATTACCAAATTAAAGTGTATACATATATACATTAGTTGTAATGTTTCACAAAACGTACAATATGACAATTATGTATGTCTGTAATTTTTTTTTAAAGATTTTATTTATTTGACAGAGAGAAACACAGCTAGAGAAGGAACACAAGCAAGGGGAGTGAGAGAGGGAGAAGCAGGCCTCCCACAGAGCAGGGAGCCCAATGAGGGACTCAATCCAGAGACTCCATAATCATGACCTGAGTTGAAGGCAGACACTTAATGACTGAGCCGCTTAAAAAAGGAGTCCCTTTTTTAACACAATTAATATGATACAAAACTATTAGAAATTATTTACCCAACTAGTGCTCTCACAGAATGTATTTAAATGCAATAATTATAGATATATGTAGACCTATAATAGTAAGATTTATTCAATGCAATGCTATTTGAATAATGAAAAGTAATAAATCACTTAAATGTTGAAAGTGGAAAATTAGATAAACAAATTACTATTTGATTAGTTCATCAGATCTACAAATATTCCACTTTTTCCCCATGAAGAGACCAACACTATGTACTCTTAAGGGATATAGAAATAAAGAAGATAGACATCATTTATCCACTGACTTCTTAATATTTTTGAGCTATCTTGGGAGAAATATATTATAACAAGAATTACAGTAAAATGGGGGGCTGCTCTCAGGGAAATATAAAAATTTTTAGACATAGAACAGGGGAATTCAATCTATTCTATGAATCAGTAAATATTTCACTGAATTAATGCAGGTAGTACAGGTCCTAGATATGTTAGTCTGTTGATGGAGGAAGGATGAGGGAGAAGCAACCTGAGCATAAGAAAGAACAAGCTTAAACGAAATAGGTAAGATAGTCACTTGAATACAAAAGAATTGAAAGTAAGCATGGCTCAAAAACATGTCTCAAAATTTCATCAACCAGTGTTGTTTCTAGGTAGGAGATAAGGGAAATAAAATACACATGAGAAAAAACCAGTATAAGGAATGTGAAGGAGTTTGGACTTCACAAGAGCAATGAGAAATCAATATAGGGCCTTAATAACAAGAATGACTTGGTCAGTGTAACTGCAGGGAGGATTGATATTGTGTGGAAATTTAGCAAAACTGTCTTGGAATTAAAAAAGATGAGTCTAAAAGGTATGATTACAAGTTGAATTGACATCATTTAGAGACTGATTGGATAAGTGGGCAATAGAGATGTTTTATACCACTCAACTTCCAAGTTTTTAGTGAAATGTAGTATTATATACAAGCACAGAAACCACTGGAGGAAAGAGTTGTGTATGTAGAGAAAGGTATTCAATTTTTACAAGTTGACTTTGAGATAACCTAATAGATATAAACAGAGTAACCAAAATAAGTGGAGGATTAAAAAAAAAAAAAGGACAGCATTGTTCTGCTGGTAGTAAAATTTTAAGCAACTATTTTTTCTTAAGTTGTTTTGAGTAAACATATATGCTTTAGTATCATGAAAAAAATTACTTTTTTAAAGGGACAGATTTAATAATATATGCAAATATCTACGAAGTAGAGAATTGCTTTAATATATTGGCTGGAAGGATAGCTTGATACACTTTTTGATAAACATTTGCAAGTTTTTAAAATGTATTAAATATTTTCATTGCTCTTGCTTTCTCTTAAAAACAATAACAGTAAAGTTAGATTTAATTATCTGGCCCATGATATTAAACCAGAGTTATAGGAGAATAAATGTATGTGTACATTATTATTCTCACTATACCATATTGTAACAGGCAGTACAAAGAAGACTTAAAGGATTGTATAAACAAGAATTTTTCTGATTTAAGCATGCAATCAATGTTGATGCATGGGATATCTATGAGGTGAATTGATATATTTTTTTTTTCTGTTAGGACTAACAAAAGTGTTGGGTAGCTTAAAATTACATGTTAACACAAAGGAAAATGTGGCCATGGATTTATTCCTGCATATATTATATATTTATACATTTCTTGATATTTACTGCAATCTTGTGAATAAGCCCACCAATGTGTCAAATATTCAACACAATATAATGTTAATATTTTCCATGTATTTAAACTGTCAGTTAAGGAACTGAAATCACCTAGCTATTTTATATACCCTCTATGAATTTCTACATATAAAACATGTACTGATAATTATGAGGATTAAATGAGTCATACACAAAATACTTCAAAAAGTTTTTGGCTCCTTGTAAGTACTCTATACAATTAGCCTATTAAAAATGTATAACTTGGGGCACCTGAGTGGCTCAGTTGGTTAAGCGACTGCCTTCGGCTCAGGTCATGATCCTGGACACCTGGGATTGAGCCCTGCCTGCATCAGGCTCCCTGCTCTGCGGGAAGCCTGCCTCTCCCTCTCTCACTCCAGCTGCTTGTGTTCCCTATCTCACTGTGTTTCTCTCTGTCAAAAAAATAAATAAAATCTTAAAAAAGATGTATAACTGCATAGCATATAGACTATGCTTGCCATGGTTACCATAGAAATTGTGAATATTTGGAGCTACAATATTATGGTGAGATTGGGGTTTTTTTTGAAAGAATCTTTTGAAAATATGATTTTTGTTAGTATTTTGGTGTGGTTTCAAGGTACCTATCTTAATTCATTATTGTAGATTTTCTCTACAATATGGGAATTGTGACATCCTATATTCATGAAATTTTTTTAATGTGAATCAAATTCTATTTTTCCCCATGTAAATTCTTGCTTGATTATACTTTTTTTTAAAAGATTTTATTTATTTATTTGAAAGAGAGAAACACAGCTAGAGAGGGAACACAAGCAGAGGGACTGAGAAAGGGAGAAGCAGGCTTCCTGCCGAGCAGGGAGCCGGACGTGGGACTCGATCCCCAGTCTCTGGGATCATGACCTGAGCTGAAGGCAGTTGCTTAACCAACTGAGCCACCCAGGCGCCCCGATTATACTTTTATAATAGAAAAAAGATATGGCAGTTTTACTCTTGTTCAATGTCTACAGAAAATGATGCAAATAACAACTTGGGAAATGTGAAAGCTGATAAAACAGAATGGGAATAATGAAAAAATAAAAATCTGTGCAGTTTATTTTAAATTTTATTTTTGGGGGGGCAAGGAGGGGCAGAGGTAGAGGGAGAGCGAGAATCTTAAGTAGGTTTCACAACCAGTGTGGGACCTGAAGCGAGCTATATCTCACTTCCCTAAGATCGTGACCTGAGCAGAAATCAAGAGTCAGGTGCTCAACTGACTGAGACACCCAGGTCCCCTTGTGTAATATTTTTATCCAAATTATTCACTTTTCCAATCACATAATCTAAATCTTACAAATAAGCTTCAGTTGAGATTCAGAAGGAATGGTGTAGGAGGAAGAATGCTTCATATGAAGAAAGTTCCTACTCAGTAGAAATTCTATTACTAGTAATAACTGTCTGCTGAAAACCTTAGATCTTATACAACTCCTTTTGTGGTGGAAAAAAACACCTTCCTCTGTTGAACAAGAAGCATTCTTATTACAGTGACAGAGGACTTCCTGAGGCACCACTGCTTTTTTCGCTGCACACCCCTAGATGTGTTATGGTAGAATGGTTTGTTAACGCTTTGAGTCCTAATTATTTTTAGACTTGTAGGGCACTGTCTACAGTTAGTCTACATAAGTTACTATATTTTTTATTAATAATTATCATGACTGTTATTGGTAAAATTGTGTCCCCCAGTCCACCCCTACAGAAGATACGTTGGAGTTCTAAACTCAAGAACCTCAGAATGTGACCTTATTTGGAAATAGGGCCATTTTAATGTATGTCAGTTAAGTCAGGATGTGCTCATATTGGAATAAACTGTGCCCTTAATTCAATATGAGTGGTGTTTTCATAAAAATAGATGGTCAAAGCCCAGACATACAGGGAGTACTCTATGTGATGACAAAGGCAGAGTAGAATATGCATTGTAAGCCAAGAAATGCCAAGGACTGATAGACATCACCATTTCCTAGGAAGAGCCAAAGGAGGATCCTCTTTATTGATTTCAGAGGAAGTGTCACCTGACCAACACCTTTTTTCAGTCCTTGAGTTCCAGAACTATGAGACAATACATTCCTGTTGCTTTAAGCCAGGTTTTGTGGTACGTGTTATGGCAACCCATTATATTAACCAGGAGGTTAATATAATGACTTAAAGAATTTTTCAGCTAGAGGCATTGAGCTAAAGATACATCAGTATCTCTGTATATGCAGGCATTTCTTTATGTGTACAGTACAACCTGTTCTATTTCTCCTTTCCTAAATATCAATGTATTCTGTTGGGAACCACCTCATAATCTGATATTAAGTCACTTTACTTTGATTCTAGATTCTATCCCATCTTGTTGTAAATTTGACCTTAATTAACCTTCTTAAAATGCATTGGATTTCAAGGATAGATTCCTTGAAAATGATGCTACAGTGCTAGTCAAGTGATAAAGTATTATCACTTCATAAAGCTATTTATAGAAATGATCTTTGAATAGTAAAAGCCTCCAATCACTTAGAACTTACATAAACATAATATAAATGTCATTTATCTTGACTTATAAGAAAGACATTCTTAAAGATAGAATAGCCTTTGAATAGTGTTCATAGATAATATTATGATAAAGCTATAACATAAAAAATAATTAAAAGTGACCTTTAAAAAATCAAAGGAGTTTAATTTTAGCATATTCTAAACATGCTCATTTGAAATTGGTAGAGTATAACTACTGCAAGTCTTGCTGATGCCACTGCAAACAAATTTAGAATATATGTAGACGTTTATTTTATATTTATATGAGTTTTTCAGTACCAATTTTCTGTGTGTTGAAAATTTGACACACTATAATTCAGAAGGTCCTAATTTTAAAAGAATCTTTTATTAAAAAGTCATCTAAGGCACTACTTAGAAGAATAATTGAAAGTACTTGAGATTAAATTGTTCTGTTTGCCCACAGTTGACAAGGTACAGGTTGCAGAGATAATAATGGGTTTTTATCGAACAAATATATGTCAACTTTTTGTTGGAAGGGTCATCCTATAAAGCTGTAATTACTACTCATATTTTTAAAGTAGAGCAAGAGGTAGGAAATGGATTTAAATAAATGGAGGTATATATAACAAACATAAATCTTACTCGGTATATGAATACTCTCCTGTTGTTTTACTTAGTGTAATTTAAATCAAAATGAGCATAGCTTGACCCAGCAATTGCACTACTAGGTATTTACCCAAAGGATAAAAGATACTGATTTAAAGGGGCACAGGCACCCTGATGTTTGTAGCAACATTATCAACAAGAGTCAAATTATGGGAAGACCCCAAATGTCCATCATCTGATGAGTGGATAAAGAAGTGGTGTGTGTGTGTGTGTAAAACCTAGATTCTCCCTTATGCAGGGATTTCTCTCTGGTGTTAATTTATGTTTAATCAGTAGATATTCAAGCTTTGAAATTTGTGGTAAATCACAGAATGTCAAAACAGTAGCTGGAAAAAAAAGTCGGGTGTTTGCCATTTTGTCATAGCACTAACCATTCCTCAAATGAGTCCTCGAATTAGCTATTTATTTTTGTAACTTTTTGTTAATGAGCACTTATCAAGGTACAAAAATGATAACTTTCACTGCAGCAGTGCTAATTGGTTTTGTTTTAAATTATTTTATTTTTTATCATAGAGAAATGATGACATTATGAAGAAAAAATCTTCAATATTAGAATTATGCTTATATAATTACATGAAAATTCTAAGCATGATGTGTGATATTTAATAACATGATTCAAAATAGAATATTACATTAAATATGTCTATGCATTCAGTCGAATGGTTCTTCTTTTGTTTTAAATTACAGAAAGGAAAATGGCAGCCTGAATTCTAAATCTAATATATGTTATAACTCAAATTTTCAGATTTGCAAGGCTGATCTGTATTGTATTACTGTCCTAACTTTTTAGGACAGTAATATGATCACTGGTACATTATTATTAGATTTTTCATTCATTTATATCATTCATTTTAAGAATAATGTCAAATCAATGTTTCTTTAGACATTTGGCTTTAATAATTTACACTTAATTTCAAACATTTGATAAAACAGTTCTGAGGAGGGTTGTGATGTGCACTCATGATGCTGGAAAAATACTTTACTTATGAGAATTTTATGTTCCTTACATTTCTCTAAGGTTTTAGTAGATCAGAGAAAATGGTAAAATCAATATATTTTTTTAAAAATTAAATCTCTTTAGCTTCACAGATTTTTTTAAAGGTAAATGAACGTAGCTTAATGCTGGTTTTGGACTGATGATAATACATGTTTGATGAGTTCGTTCAATTGTTAGTCTTAAGACTTCTACTCTAAAGTGATTTCGTTGTATTATTGCCTTTTCATCAATTCTCCGTCAATACTTCCTTACATGAATGAGTCCATTCACATCTTGGAACTCTGATTTGTATTAATAAATAGATCTTCTTGAAATGTTGTATCTTGTTATTTAATTTCCTATATCCTGAAACATTTTGATATTTTATTTTCTATCTGCGGCATTTCATATTTTATAGTACAAGTATATGGTAATTGTCACAATTTTATCATATACTAATGTTTTCACTGTGTATTAATATTTTTTAATTTAAACTCAATCCTTGCCTATTACAAAATATGCCCTTTCACATTTTAAAATCCACAACATATGTTAAATATTATTTGATTTTTTTATGTTATTAGAGGTATTCTGTTTTGGGAATTAATATATTTCTCTTCTTTACCTAAATACTATATTATATTTGTTGTAGACAACGTTGCTTTTGTTAGCTTTTGAATGTTTTGGATATTTATGATTCTTCCTTCCATTTAACTTATTATTTATTAATATTATATTATATTATGTCCATTTAAGATCATTTAAAAACAACTCCATGAAATATGAGGAGAAAATATCTTTCAAATCCCTAGGAATTCAAGACAAAATCTTGTATCAATTAATGATGCATGAATGATGCTCCTCAGGGAAAGGGCATCACTTCATATGACTTTGCTTTAGAAACTTATAAAAAAGAGCAGACGCAAAGCATGTTTATAATATATATTTTTGTGAGTTCTGTCTTGCCAATAAGTGATGTGCTGATACTGTCACATGTCACGAACATTAACAAGCACAGAATTTATTAGAATATTGCTTCTCGTTTTTAGAAGTAGACACAGGGACTTGGAATAACTTTTTAGAGTAATGTAGTACCAAATTGCCAGTTGGCCTCATACAGAATTCTAAAACTCATATTGAATTAATTTGATTTTTCTAGGTTAGAGTTAACCTTATCATTTTTAAGCAATTGTATAATTTGATCCAAAATCCATAAACTATATATTTACCTTTGATTATAACATAATTCAAAACAATGTTATGTGGCCCAGAACTGAATCATAATGCATATATGTCATGATACAAGTTTACTGCTTTCCACAAAGTGTTTAATGCTTTCTTTCCCCCTTAAATCATCTCTTCCTTTCATTTCTTCCTGGGAGAAGACAGAATCAGAATAGTGTGTCTGATGTCAGTTTATTGTTTGCATTTTCCTTTTAGTAAAATATTCCTGAAAATGGTAAATTTGGGTGCTGTAAACATAGTGGTTTACTTATCCTTCTCAAGATTCATAATTTTTACAGTGTTCAATTTTTTTTTTTACAGACATAGGATGTTTTCTTTCTTTCTTTTTTTATGATTTTTTATTTACGTACTTGACACAGAGAGAGCAAGTACAAATAGGAGGGCAGTAGGCAGAGGGAAAGGGAGAAGCAAGCTTCTTGCTGAGTGGAAACCTGAGGCAAGACTCCATTCCAGGGCCCTGGAATCATGACCTGAGCCAAAGGGAGCCACTTAACAACTGAGCCACCCAGGTGCCCCTATTTTAAAAGAAATAAACGTTAGGATCAAGGCCTCACTTGTTCAACTATATTACAGCATTTAACAATATTTAAGAAGACAATGTCCTTTAAGTAGAATATGAAACATGTATTGATTATAGCATTATTAAATATGGAAACAAGTAAAAAAATTACATATTAGAAAATATAGAGTGAATTTTTCATAGTAATGTGCAAGATAAATTTTATTTCATATACCACTTTTGAAACTATTTTTTTAAAATATAAAAGAATACAATAATCTCTCTTGGCTGTATGTTTTTCAAATGTCAGGTTATTAATAGCATGTATTTAATTTTCAATTCCTAAGGCTCTGAGAGTTTAAAGCCTAATATTTTTTCAACTGTAATATTTTGCTGTTTAAAACTTATTTATTGGATGTAGATCAATGAAAAAACTATAATTCAATTTATTTTGCTCTAACATGCACATAAAAAAAAGGCTCAGAGTTTGGCACAGAGAAAGATAAGGATTAGTAAAACACAATCACTTCTTACATAGAGAAACATTAATCAAATAATACATGTATATTGGTATACTTAGACACAATAAACATGGGTGCCCAAAAAGAGGAGTGTATGGAGAAATCCAGAAAGTCCTCATGGAAGTTATGATATTTGAGCTAAATAACTGATACATTTTGTTACCTAACTTTCATCCAGGGCATACCTTGATTAAGAATTATAAATATTTTTGTTATACTCATGTTACAAAAGATTAATGTTCATGATAATATAGGTAGAAATCAAGCACCAACACATGTACTGACAGCTCTTGGGATGTATCATTCTATTAAAGGTTTTAATCAATCTGAAGGAATAATGTAAACTTGAAGTTAGTGACTCTTATCAGAACCTGAAAAATTCCCTTTCTGTAATGTTTCTAAAGCATTTTCCTGAATTTAATGGTAGACCAATCTCACCTACTGTTCCACTAAGACCCTTTCATTACAAATTAAGTATTAGAACCTTGCTTTCTGACCTTTAGAAAGTGCTTATCATTAGATTTAATAATTGCTTTCAGCAATACAGCTTCTCTATCATCAACATACAAAACAAATGAAAAACTCAGATTCTCACATTCTGATTTTTCATGAACCCCAGCATCCTTTTAGTCCCTCTCTGAGAACTTTTATTATTAACCATGTCTCTCGGCACAGTTGGCTATCCACCTTGCTTCTGTGTATAGTTCACGCCTATGCTCCACCTATAGATAAACCTGAAAATGGCATTTTTGTCATAAGTTTTACAAGATTAATTGAACACATGTAAATAAAACCAAAATTATTTTGTTAATTCAAATTGGTAAGTTCTGCCAGTACTTAACTATTGCTTATAAAATTATCTTAACCAATGAAAAATTAATCTTACTTTACACAAATGCAGCGCATTTAAATCTGTCAGGAATTCCACGGATATCTAAAGGGTTATAAAGTTCCTGGAGACAAAAATGGAATCATTTAAAGGTATGTTACATTACTTTTGGATATTACTTAACTCATATATAAAAAAAATATAAGGGACGCCTGGGTGGCTCAGTTGGTTAAGCGACTGCTTTCGGCTCAGGTCATGATCCCGGAGACCTGGGATCGAGTTCCACATCGGGCGAGAAGCCTGCTTCTCCCTCTCTCACTCCCCCTGCTTCTGTTCCCTCTCTGGCTGTGTTTCTCTCTGTCAAATAAATAAATTTAAAAAAAATATTTAAAAAATATATATATAAATTGATAGGAAAAATATTCATTCTCTATGCCAATATTTCATATGTGTACTTAATTCAAGAGAGCAAGTGTCTCTGCTTGTGTGTGTGTGTGTGTGTGTGTGTGTGAAATTATATAAGAATAAGTAATTTATTGAAATACATTATACGAAAAAAAGAAAATCATTGTTTATATATACTTCTCATGTTGTTGTTATTGTGACATGCATATAGCTCAATATACTAAGCTGCAATATTTTACATTTTTAAATAAAACATTCAAATACACACACTTTATATTTTATTCTATTAATCAGGATACAATATTTTAAAGGTGGATTTTAATAAAAGATATTTACAAATATACTCCCTCATATCTTAACTCCAACATTTGCATTGGTTATATAGAAATGCTTTTTTTATTTAAAGTAAAATTTGAAAGTAAAATGGAGGCTTCTCGAAAAGTTAAAAACAGAACTATCCTATAATCTGACAATCTGACTACTGGGTATACCCAAAGAATACAAAAAATATTCATTCAAAAGGATACGTGCACCCTGATGTTTAGAGTAGCATTATTTATGATAGCCATGACATGGAAGCAGCCCATGTGTCCATTAATTCACCAAAATGGTGAATACTAAAGAAGTGGGGTAAATTAAATTAAATTTCTTCTTACCTATCTCCAAGCAATATTTGATTATTGGGAACATTGTTAACAGTCTATACATCTTATAAAATATGAATTGAAAACATACACATGAAAAGCAACATAAACCAATGACAGCTAAGTATTCTGTACATTTGTCAATCTAATTTTCCAATCCATTTTTACACAGTCATAAAAATAGGCAAAATGTTTTTGATTAAACTATTAGTACATCATGAAAACTTTGTGTTGATTAAAAACAAAATCAGTAACACAACAACAGACCCCGCATCACCAAACTAACATAACTTAATTACAGTTTCATCTTTCACAGGAATGGAATATTAAACTAGTCAGTCAAGAAGCTCCTGATCAGCATTATTAGAGTTAATCTTCCTGATAGATGCTTGTCAACCCTTCAAGGAAAATAGTCTTATAATAATTAAGCCACTTTTCTCACTATAATTTCTTTGTTTCCACTTTCTTCTACCTATAAAAGTTGTTCATTTTATACAGTTCTTTGGAGCTCCCTTTTATTTGCTAGATTGGACATTGCCTGATTCAAATTGATTTTTGCTCAAAAAAAGTCCCATATTCTATATTATACCTGTGTATCTTTTAACAGTATTTGGTTATTTTTTGGATGTGATCTCCAAAATTCCTTCACAGCAACCTGTAAACAACTGATCAAGTCAAGTTGGCACATCAAATTCATCATCACAGTCCCTGATAGATTTCCTCTTCTACCTCTATATATCTCCTTTTCATTGGTTTGTTGCCTGTTTTTTCTCTTTAAAACTCCTTAATTTGTTCCTATTTTTTATTCTCTTTACCCTAATTGTTATCTCTATAAAAATCTTCTATTCATATTATTTCAAGTATTACCATGCAAATAGCTCACACATTTGTTTTTCTAACTGTAATTAGCCCCTTAAACTCCATATGAACACATATTTAACTAAATATTGAAAAGATATATATAAATCTTCTACAAATCCTCATGAAAGAAATAGTTACGATTTATGTAAAATCTTATTATTTAGGGGGGCCTCTGGGTAGCTCAGTTGGTTGAGTGCCCCACTCTTGACTTTGGCTCAGGTTATGATCTCAGGTTCATGGGACTGAGCCCTGTGTCAGGCTCCATGCTCAGCATGGAGTCTGCTTGAGTCTCTTTCTCTCTCTCCCTCTGCTCTTGTCCCTGTTCATGCATATGTTCTTTCTCTCTCTCAATAAATAAAATATTTTTTTAAAATCTTATTATTTTTAAGCAATATCTTACTACTTTTTCTGGTTCTAGTAACTGAAGAGATAAATTTGAAAATGTTATTCTACATGTAAAATCTTTCAATTATTTTCTATTATCTTTAGAATAATCAATTGGGGGGCGCCTGGGTGGCTCAGTTGGTTGGGCAACTGCCTTCGGCTTGGGTCATGATCACGGAGACCCGGGATCGAGCCCCACATCGGGCTCCCTGCTCGCGGGAAGCCTGCTTCTCCCTCTCTCACTCCCCCTGCTTGTATTCCCTCTCTGGCTGTGTTTCCCTCTGTCAAAAAAAAAAAAAAATAGAATAATCAATCGGTGATTAAAAAACTCTTTAGTACTTGTCCTCAGTCTATTTTCAGTTATAACTCCAGAGCTTTCTATAAGGAGCTCCAATCCCAGAATTTACTGTGTAATCCCCATGCTACTTGCGATATACATATTCAAAAAAACATTATTGAGCAAATACAAAGTGTTAGTCAGTTTGTCGATTCCCTACCATCTTGCCCATCAATGGGTTGTCACACAGTATAATATATAACCTGTTCTAAAACAAAGACCTATTAAAGATGAATATATCCTAAAATCTATAATATTTAGATATCTTTAGAGATATTTTTATGTTAGCTAATACATAGTGGTCAATAGTAGAAGAAGAATAGAAGAAGCTATGACTAAAGTCTGTTATTTTTCCCCCGTTTTTGGTATAAAATGTTGGTCTGAGAAATGCAAGTCTGAGATTTAGTGAGGTGGAAAATAGCAAAATATTTAGCATATATGTCACACAAATTAATGGCTTTATATCCCCTTTTAAAGATGAAATAAATTATACTCTGAGTTCGCCCACATGGGATCCCACCCATTGGGTTAATTAGGATTAACTAATTCTCAAAGATCAAAGGCCACAAGTCAGATGAGTAAAATAGATTTTAAACAGTTGTTGTGTCAGAAAATCTTCAACATGTTTGTTAAAGTAAGATTTTAAATTAATTGTGTAAAGAAATATTACAGAGTAAAAAAATAAAACAAGAGAGAAAGTTAATGTATATCAACTTTAAGGAGGATGACCTTGAAAATATAAGATTATCCTATAAAGTAAAAGTTGTCAGTCATTAACTGAGAGGAATGCTTTAAAATATGTCTTGCTTAAATTATAGTTAGGAAAACCTCTAACATATTCTGTGTTTCTCTTATATATTTAATCTTATGCTCCATTGATTTTGGTCTGTATTTGATAATCAGAGACTAGATCAACAAAATGAAAAGTATGCTAATTCTAATTTAAATAAGAGATTTGAATTAAAATTATGTAATAGAAAGATGCTGAGAGTTGAAACATCTATCATCCCTTTGATCATCAGGTTTGATTAGGCTGATCTGGCTGGTGAGATGGGTGTCCCGTTTCTCCCTCACCACTCCATGTGCATCTCTCTGGAAGCTGCACCCTGGGTGGAAGAGGATGACCTTTCCAGATAGAGGAGGACCATTCTTTGGTCAAAGGTATAGGAGTAGCTGCATTTCCCTGCTAGAACCTCCAAACAACTTCTCAAGATCCATTTGAAGGAGAATGTAAGGTAGTCAAACTTCCAAGACCCAGACCCATCCAAATGAGGCACTACATATGACAGTCTGCCTTTCTAAACAAAATAAAAATAAAAAAATAATAAAATAAATACAATAAAATAAAATTACATAATATAAAATTATAATGTTGATTATGGAAGTAAGCAACTAACTAAAGATCCTAATAAATACACAAACACTGGTATCAGGAATGAGAAAATAAGGGAATATTTCACCCACTAAAAAATATGTAACATTATTTTTAGTAATTTTGCCAGAAATTGTTCAATATAAAATCCATTCAGTTAATATTAGAATAAAAGTTATTGCTATTACAAGTTTTTTTAAAAAACCTCATTAAGGTAATTTGCCACAGTGAAGTAATTAGCACAGAACTAATGCTAACTTCTTGGATTCTGTGATTTAGATTTTTGGCAATATGTTTAGAATGTGTAATTTGTTTTTATTTTTTATTTTCTCATTCACTGATATCTCACTAAATGTTTAATTTTAGGTCCAATCTATCTATCTATCTTTCTTTTCTTTCTTTCTTTCTTTCTTTCTTTCTTTCTTTCTTTCTTTCTTTCTTTCTTTCTTTCTTTCTTTCTTTTTTTTTTAAGATTTCATTTATTTATTTGACAGAGAGAAGCACAGCCAGAGGAACACAAGCAGGGGGAGTGAAAGAGGGAGCAGCAGACTTCCTGCCAGGCAGGGAGCCTGATGCTGGCCTAGGTCCTGGGACTCCGGGATCATGATCTAAGCTGAAGGCAGCCTCCCAACCAACTGAGCCACCCAGGCGCCCCAGTCCAAGTCTTTCTAGTAGGATGTCAAACTATTCGAATTCTTGTTGCTTTATATCTTAACATCTTCAGCTCACCTGTAAAAAGGAGGTAAGATGATATAAATGTGTTTAGGAAATCATATTTATTATTGGTCATATCTGGAAGGGACAGTTTATTGGGGTCTTTCTCACAGCTCTCTTCTTTGGCTTTATTAGGGTTACTTTGTATTAGTCTCATTTTCTTTCATATCTATGAGCTCATATCTTTCATATCATATGAGCTCTGGTCATTTCTCCTTTTATAAAGGAACCAATATGAGAAAGCAGCATAGTAGAAAGAAGTAGTACACTTTTACAGACACTAAACAAAAAGAACCTTAATACTCCATACGGTGGTGGTCAGCAGAACCAGAATTTGCATAAGTTTTAAAGTAATACAATATAATAATGTACATATGAGTGTGTTCTTCCATTTGTATTTATCAAGTGGCCAAGTATAAACATGTATTGAAATAGATTATCCCAATTCTGGAGAGTAAGATATAAAGACTATTGTGCTTTCCCCCTACCTCCAAATTCCAAATATTTTGCCATATAAAATCATATTAAATTTTAGCCATGAAGTCATTAATTATAGTTTTCAATTTGCATGTCCCTGTGGCATCTGAGTTTGTTTTATTATTACTTACTTATTTCCAGTTGGAAAAAAAAAACCCTAAATTTGAATAAGTTAGCCAAATAATTTATACTTATGAAGTGATTATAATTCATACTCAAACTTACTAGGCATGAAGTCATATTATTAATTTTTATTTCTTTCTTGTTAAGCATCTATTCCATCTTGATACAGAGCTATTCAGTGACTAATTTAAATTGTTTGAAATATTTATATGTTGTACATTTTAAGCTATGCTTCCCTTTATCTAATGTGTAAATACAATGAAATTGCTGTCAAGTAAATGCCCAGTCCATAATTGACTAGTGTGAAGAGAAAAATCTTATGATTGTCTTTTGGAAAAAATAGGAACATTTTTATAGTACAAATAAATGATATAATATGATCATTGGGAATTTCTTGCTGCAGAAGGAATATTATTTCTTTTTTTTTTTTTATTATTTCTTTTAAAAGATGATTTTATGTCTTTCTTCTCCAGAATGGTACAAGATAGAAAAGAGAATGAGCAGTTTAAGTAGATTTATTTGCTTTATGGTTGAACTGGCTTGATGTATTTTCAGTGACACTGGACAATAAATGAGAAACTTAGATACTTTACCATCTAAACATCCTGTTTTTGTTTTTTTTTTTTTTCCTGGTAATATTTGCAAGTGTACTTCTTGCAAATATCTAGGAAGTGTATATCTTCCTAAAAAGTGTGAATACAGAGCCCTTGGGACTTAGTTTTCTTTATGATAGCATCTACTTGAAACTTGGACCTTTTTTTGGAATGAAGTAGTCTATAACCTAACTCTGAATTATTTTATTCTATTAAAGCATTAATATTATAGGAGGCCACAATGTTGAGGATTCTTTTAAAATCTTGTGTTTTCTCTTTTATAAGGTGAATAAAAAGTACTTCCTACTAGACAGAAAAATTAATAAAGTAGTTCTCTTTAGACTTGGTACAGAACATCAAAGTACTTTCCCTTAGTAATTCTGTAACAACACTTTTTTTTTTTAAGATTTTATTTATTTATTTGGCAGAGAGAGAGATCACAAGTAGACAGAGAGGCAGGCAGAGAGAGGAGGAAGCAGGCTCCCTGCCAAGTAGAGAGCCTGATGCAGGCCTCGATCCCAGGACCCTGAGACCATGACCTGAGCCAGAGGCAAAGGCTTTAACCCACTGAGCCACCCAGACACCCACATTTTTTTTTAATATAATGCTATACCCTAGAAAACATCTCTTAGCCTTGTCTGATCTTGGGTGAGCCTCTTAGAGGAAGCACAATGTGATTTTTCTTCTTTACAGTTCCCTATGGTCCTAGAACTACTTTCATGCTACTTCAGTTGTGATTTTTCTATTCATTCTCCTTTTAATCCTTCCTGTCTCTTTCAAAACAATCATTTCATCAGTCATCTGCCCTCCAGCCCTCCCTCATATTTGCTTTGTCCTGTTTTCTACCATTTCTTATTAATTTTGCCCCCAAAATGTCATGTTCTCATTCTTGAACTTTTTTTTAATTCATAGTCTCTTATACTTTTGTTCAAACTTGTTCTTTGCGTTAATTGCTTAACTCCTAAAAAAAATGGTCACACACTCTATTTTTCCCATTTTAAACATAATTCCTTATAATGTGCTTCTGAATCCACTATGCTTATAAAGCTGCACTGTTTCAGATTGTATGCATGCCATAAATCCCGTATTTCCGCTCACTTCTCCACAGTATTTAAAAGTGAATAAATCAGTTGCATCTTCAATTTGTATTCTTTTGTTTTGGAAATCCTTATAAATAGACACTTGTAGATTATAGATAATCCTCAATCCTTAACTATGTTCCCCCCATTCACCCTCCTTCTGTTCTTTTCCTTTTAACTATATGGTTTCTCCCTACAATCCTAATATTTGTATGGGTTTTTAACTTGTATGAGGAAAGCTCTCACATCTACATGTCCAGAACTGGCTTATTATCTGCTTTCTGGTCTTAATCTATCTACTAAACCGGGGTGCCTGGATGATTCAGTCAGTTGAGCATCTGCTTTCGGCTGAGGTCCCAATCTCAGGGTCCTGGGATGCAGTCCCTGCATCAGGCTCCCCTGCTCAGTGGGAATCTGCTTTTTCCTCCCCCTCTGCCTGTCACTCCTCCTGCCTGTGCTCTCTCTCTCTCTGTCAAATCAATAAATTAAGTGTTTAAAAAATAATATCTACTAAACATTTAGTTATCTGTCTTTCCATTATCTCAAAATCACATTAAATTTAAAATAGTCATTTCCATGTGAAATGGCCAATCCTTCATCGTATCTTTCCTCCTTCCCTCTATTTCCTTCTCACTGTTTTCTCACCTCTCATTTTATTCATTCATAGTCATTCTTCCTTTTCCAGATCTTTCTCTTTTCTTTCTCTTGCTATTCTATTTTTTTCATTTTTTCTTTCCTTTTATCTATTAATACTATCACATTTATTCTTTTCTGCCCATATTCAAGTTATTGGAGTCATTGTTACAATTTTGTGTTTATGAGTTAATAGGCATTACATATTAAAATCAATATTTAATTCCAAAAAGAACTATCTCTTGAGGCAGGTATTATCACTCCATGGATAATAATAAATGGAGACACATAGAACTTATTTACTCATATTTTCTCCAAGATCATTTTTTTATTTCACTTCTGACATGTCTTCTATGGCTTTTCTATGATCATAAATTCCAGGCTTCTTATTCTACTGCTGAATGCTTTCTGTTCTCATTAATTCTACATGATTCTATTTTTAATTTTCCTTGGGATTGTCATGGGAATCCATTACCTGCCTACAGCCTCCAAAGAAAGTTCTATTTTTACTGAAATCATTGTCCAACAAATGGAAAACAATGACATCAACATAAGCAAAACCAACAAAAAACATTCATTTTTCCTCAGATTATTATACCTCCATATGATGAATTATTCATTCCACTTACATAAATTAGACGCTTTCAGTAAGTCTAGGCCATAATCTCTTTTCTAGGAAAACTGCCTCTGCTACTGGTCACCATATGGAAATACTTAGAACACTCTCTTGGAAATTGTTATTTGTATTTTGGATCAATTAGCAGTAGGAAGGATGTGACATTCCTTTGTAAATGACCTCTAAGCTATTAGACACACAGGTCTGGGATAGTGATTGATATTTGGTAGTCATCAAATTGTATGAATATTTGAAGGTCTGGTGATATATGGGATGGCTAAATTTAAGACTATAATAAACTTATTAGTATTTTCTTAGACCGAGACTTTTTGTTTCTTATTCAATATATTGTTTCTGACACAAAAGTTAGGGAAATAATCTCACGTGTTATTGCATAGGATATGAAATAACAGTTGTTTATCAGATAACAGTTGTTTATCAGAAATGTCTCTTGCAAATATACATATACTTACATATATATGTATGTATATATATATATACTTTTTGCCAATCTGTGACAATCTTCTCATTCTTTCTACAATGACTTTTGCAAAGCAGAGTTTTTTAATCTTAATGAAGTCTAGTTTATCAATTATTTTTCTCAATGATTGTGCTCTTGGTATTGTATTTTAAAAGTTATCAATATACCCAAGGTAATCTAGAGTTTTTCCTATACTATCTTCTAGGAGTTTTATAGTTTTGCATTTTATATTCAGGTCTATGGTCCATTTTAGACAAATTTTATAAAGAGTGCAAGGATTTTTTTGTTTTTTGTTTGTTTGTTTGTTTGTTTTTGCATGTGGATATCCTGTTGTTCCAACACCATTTATTGAAGACTATCTTTTCTTCATTGTATTGTTGTTGTTCCTTTGCCAAAGTTTAATTGACTCTATTTGAGTCTATGTCTGGTCTTTATTCTATTTCACGTATTTATTTGTCTATTCTTTCACCAATACCACAGTATCTTAATTAGTGTAGCTTTGTAGTAACTCTTGAAGTCAGGTAACATCAGTTCTCTGAGCTATTTGGTCTCTTATATAAAGTTTAGAATCAGTTTACATCCACAAAATAACTTCCTGGGGTTTTGATTGAAATTGCATTGAATCAGTTGAATAACTGACATCCTGACAATGTTTGTTCTTTCTATTTCTGAACGCAGAATATCTTTTCATTTATTTCAGTTTTTTCATTTATTTCATCATTTTTTTAAAGATTTTATTTATTTATTTGAAAGAGATAGAAGGAGAGCATGAGAAGGCAGAAAGTCAGAGGGAGAAGCAGACTCCCCTATTTCATCAATTTTATAATTTTTCTCAGATAGATCTTGTAATTATTTTTTAGATTTATATTTTAGTGTTTCAGAATTTGGGGGATACTAATATATACAGAGTTATGTTTTTAATTTCAAATTTCATATGTTTATTTTTGGATTCTGTACTTTTTTTCTTCTAGGATTCACATATGGTTCTTTTTTAATATAGAATCCAATAATATAATTTATTTTAAATGTTTTTTAACTCTTTTTTATACATGTTGATTTCCAGCTCTTCAGTCAAGTGTCCTTATCTTCTCTGATATCTTACTATTTTTTAAAGATTCTATATGTTTTATGTTAAAAATTTGAACCTAAAGTTGATAATAATTTGCTGCAGATAAAGTGTAATTTTGTCTCTCACAAGTTGTTGTAGGTAGAAGCAATCCCAGATAACCTTAATCTAGTTTTGTTTATGGTGATAATTTTAAAATGCGTCAGTTATAATAAAAGCTGGACTACCTCTGATTTATGAGTACCAAAAAAAATGTAGCATATTCTTGTCCTAATCTAGACTCAATTTTTTATCATTAGCTTCCATCGAGTTTCAATTTTTCTCCTCAACTTGTGGGCCTTTCAGCAAAGTTTTCAAAATTTGCAGACACTAAAAGGAGAAGAATGGTCCCAACTGTCACATAATTCTTCCTAAATTTATCTCTTAGATTTGTTCATGTAGACTTATTTTTAGAGACATTTTATTCATCTCTTATATTTACTCTTTTTAAGAAGTTTGGTATGAATTACCTAGGATGTCATTATTGTTAGTAGAAATAAGTGATTATTTGTTTCTTTATCTATTAGCTTTGATATCCTTTATTTCATAGTCCTCTTCATATATTTTGTTATAATTTTATATAATTCCCTTTTGCATTGTGAATACAAGTAATGAACTCTCTGAAAGTACTGATTCAAAGAATAAAATATTTAATACACACAATTTCCAGTTGTTATTCCCAGATGTTTTGGGAAAAAAAAAATATGATGATTTCATTTTTATAGAAAAGTGTATGTCAGTGGAGGAAAACACAAATATTGGCAAAATAAATATTCTACTATATTTTTCTCTAAAATAATATAATCAGATTACAAATAAACTATAGTAAGTATGTTCTAAGTTTTTTTTTCTAATATTATTGGAAAAATAATATTCTGAGGAATAAAAAATCATATTTTGGTTTATCAATGATAATTTTATATTTGTGACTATGCCTTGTTTCATTTATTTTTTAAACATTGAGTTTTATACCAAAAAGAAACATAAAACCATTGAATTTAACTTAAAATTAAGTGGGAAGTCCATATAGCAATGATCCATAGCTAATATCATCCTCAATGGAGAAAAACAGAGATTTTCCCCTAAGATCAGGAATATGACAGAAATGTCCATTCACATCACTGTTGTTCAAGATAGTACTGGAAGTTCTTGTCTCAGCAATCAGATGACAAAATAAATAAAAGACATCAAGAAGAAGTCAAACTTTTACTCTTCTCACCTGACATGATACTCTATATAGAAAACCCAAAAGGTAACACACCTGGCTCAGGCAATTAAGTGTCCAGCTCTTGATTTCAGCTCAGGTTTTGATCTTAGGGTCATAGGATCAAGCCTCATGTCAAACTCTGCATTCACATGGAGCCTGCTTGAAATTCTCTCTGTCTCTGCCCCTCCCTCTGCTTGCTTGTGCTCTCTCTCACACACACACAAATTGTATTTTAAAAATCTTAAAAAAACCCTGAAAGACTTCACCAAAACTTGCTAGAACTGACACATTAATTCTACAAAGTTACAGGATATAAAATCAACATACAGATCTCTTACATTTTTATACAAGAATAATGAAACAGCAGAAAGAGAAATCAAGAAATCACTCGCATTTCAGAAGACACCAAGTAATACACCTAACCAAAGATGACCCAAAGATGTGGACATTCTATGTTCATAGATTGGAAGAACATATATTATTAAAACATCTATACTACCTAAAGCAACCTACATATTCAAAGCAATCTCCATACTATCAGCATTTTTTACAGAGCTAGTAAAACAATCTTAAATTTTGTATTTAACCAGAAAAAACCCAGAATAACTAAAGTGATGTCGAAAAAGAAAGACAAGGGACGCCTGGGTGGCTCAGTTGCTTAAGCGACTGCTTTCGGCTCAGGTCATGATCCCAGAGACCCAGGATCGAGTCCCACATCAGGCTCCCTGCTCGGCGGGAAGCCTGCTTCTCCCTCTCTCACTCCCCCTGCTTGTGTTCCCTCTCTGGCTGTGTTTCTCTCTGTCAAATAAATAAAAAAAAATCTTAAAAAAAAAGAAAAAGAAAAAAGAAAAAGAAAGACAAATCCCAGACTCCAAGCTCTACTACAAAGCTACAGTCATCAAGACAGTATTGGCACAAAAACAGACACAAGGATCAATGGAACAGAATAGACAACCTAGAAATGTAGCCACAGCTATATGGTCAACTACTCTTTAACAAAGCAGGAAAGAATATCCAATGGAAGAAAAGACAGTGTTTTCCACAGTTTTGGGAAAACAGGACAGCAACATGCAGAAGAATGAATGAGCTGTTTTCTTATACCACATACAAAAATAAATTTAAAAATGGGTAAAAGACCTAAATGTAAGACAGGAAATCATTAAAATCCTAGAGGAGAAAACAGGCAACAGTATCTCTGACCTTGACCACAGCAGCTTCTTACTAGACATGTCTTTGGAAGCAAGGGAAACAAAAGCAGAAATGAAGTACTGGGATCCCATCAGGATAAAAACTTCTGCACAGTTAAGAAAACAATCAACACCACTAATAGGCAACTTATGAAATGGGAGAAGATATTTGCAAATGTCATGTCTAATAAAGGATTAATATCCAGAATCTCTAAGGAACTCATTTAAATCAACATCCCAAAAATAAGTAATCCAGGTAAAAAATGGGCAGAAGACATAAACAGATATTTCTCCAAAGAAGACATACAAATGGCTAACGGACACATGAAAAAATGCTCAATATCACTCATTATCAGGGAAATGTAAGAAAAAACCACAATGAGTAACCACTGTACATCTGTCAGAATGCTTAAAATGAAAGCTCAAGAAACAACAGGTGTTAGTGAGGACTCGGAGAAAGGGGGGCACTTTTATACTGTTGGCGGGAATGCAAAATGGCAGCCACTTTGGAAATCATGGAGGTTCCTCAAAAAGTTAAAAATAGAACTACCTAAGACCCAGCAATTTCACTCCTAGGTATTTATCCAAATGATAAAAAAAAAAAAAAAATGCTTATTTGAAGGGTCACATGCTCCCTAATATTCATAGCAACACTATCAACAATAGCAAAATTATGGAAAGAGCCCAAATGCTCATTGGTGGATGAATGCATAAAGAAGAAGTGGTATATATAGGACTATTACTCAGCCATCAAAAAGAATGGAATCTTGTCATTTTCAACACGGTGGATGAAACTATAGAGTGTATTACGCTAAACAAAATAAGTCAGTCAGAGAAAGAAAAATACCATATGATTTCACTCACACGTGGAATTCAAGAAACAAAACAGATGAACATAGGAGAAGGAAAGGAAAAAAAATAAAATAAGATAAAAATGAGAGAGAGGCAAACCATAAGAGACTCCTAACTAACAAACTGAGGGTTGCTGGAGGAGAGATCAGTGGGGGGATGGGTTAATGGGTTATTGAAATGAGCACTGGGTGTTATATTTAAGTGATGAATCATTAAATTCTTCTCCTTAAGCTATTATTACACTATATGTTAACCGACTTGAATAGATTAAAGAAAAAAAAACTGTTTAGATCTTTTCAAGTGAAAGTTAAAATAGAGATGAATTTGAGAAAAGAGAATAAAACCAAATGAAAAGTAACCATTCAGCTCAGATCATGATCTCAGGGTCCTGGGATGGAGGCCTGCATCAGGCTTTCTGCTCAGCAGGGAGTCTGTTTCCTCCTCTCTCTCTGCCTGCCTCTCTGCCTACTTGTGATCTCTCTGTCTATATCAAATAAATAAATAAAATCTTAAAAAAAAATAAGGAAATTTAGTAAAGAGAAAGTATGTAAAATATATTAAAGCCAAACAGTTTTAAGATTTGGTTAAGCAGTAAGTTTTATTTATTTCAGCTCAAGTCATGATCCCAGACTCCAGGGATCAAGCCCCTCATCTGGCACCCTGCTCGTCAGGAAGCCTGCTTCTTTCGCTCTCTCCCACTCCCCCTGCTTGTGTTCTCTCTCTAGCTGTTTTTCTGTCAAATAAATAAAATCTTTAAAAAAAACCTGCTCATATACGTTTACATAGATAATAACCAAATTATTTACCTTCCATCATACTGCACTAGAACTAAACCAAAGGAGGACATATCTACCCATTCACAGAAAAGACAGTTTTATAAGTTATTTAAAACATACTTATAGGGGTGCCTGGGTGGCTCAGTTGGTTAAGCGACTGCCTTGGGCTCAGGTCATGATCCCAGAGACCCGGGATCAAGTCCCACATCGGGCTCCTTGATTGGCAGGAAACCTGCTTCTCCCTCTCTCACTCCCTCTGCTTGTGTTCCCTCTCTGGCTGTGTTTCTCTCTGTCAAATAAATAAAATCTTTTTTAAAAAAATAAATAAAACATACCTATTATTCTGTGAATGCTGACTGGATACTTGCTATGAGTATCTATTTTCACTCTATAATTTTCAGCCAATTACAAGTTTATGTGAGAGTAAAATCTAATTATTAATTATTATAGAATGTTGCAATCTTATTTGTTTATTCACTATAAAATATTTAAAATAAGTTTTAAGTATTGAGTTTAAGATATTGAAACATCTCCACACATAAATTTTTAATTTATATATGTTTTAAATTAAATAAGAATTAAGGGACATCAGGTTAACATGGTATATTAGACTTCACTTTAAAATGTCTTCTCTTTTTGAAATAGATACCATGTTGAGCCCAAATTTTCAAGAGATTACCCAACTGGATGCACTCTCAATATCCATTGAAAAAAACAAAACAAAACAAAACAAAAAAACACCTCAAACTCTAGAGTGGAACTGAATTCTTGTTTGATGGTAATGGATAGTGGGGAGGTTTCTGAAGCTTGTGGCTCATCCCTGAAATCCAATTACTAAGGTGAGTTTAAGTCTTCTCTCTCACACAGAGAAGTCAAAGAAACATGTCCTCAATAACTAGATGTCTGGGAATTATGACTTTGTAAAGTGGGAAGAAGAAGGCACAAGGATAAAGTGTGGTAGATAAGAACTAGGTTCCACCTACCACAGGCTACATAATTGAAGTGATAAGCTATGTAATATTGCTGTGGAGAAGGAATCATAAAACATCATTATAACATGTGTGTCTGGACTGGGTGTAAGGGCAAGCAAATGGAGTCAAATTCATCTAACTATTAATTATGAGAAAGTAATAAAACAAAAGGAAGTTTCAAATCATATAAATATGTAAGTTTTACACATATCCACAAAACAGAGAATAGAGTATTCCTATCTACAGTGCTAAATATGATAGGGATCATTTACATTTTTATTCAAATGTCTGATATTGCAATTAATATTACTAAGCATTGCAAAAGAAGAAAAAAAAATACGTGCTTGGAGTGCAACAGACTGTAGAAGCCGACTGTGGGTGATCCAAGTGTTGGATTATAAATAAGTAAGTTAAAATACCTGTCACAATATGTTCAATAAAATAGAGAAAGGATGGACAAAATAGATAATGAGATAGATAACATCAATGAAGAATTAGATTGGCAAAAGAATCAAGTTCATTCTATAAATGAAAATAAATATGTTAACTAAAATAAAAATTTGATAGATGTGTTTAACAGTCGGTTCCATATAACATAAGATCTTAGAGTTGAACAGGAAGACAAACTAAAAGCAGAGTAGAAAAAATAATTTTTAAAAAATGTACAACAGAGCATAAGAAACTTTGGAGATGCCAGGCAGTCAAGCAATCTCTTTATTGTGACTATTTGAGTGCTAGCTTGTTTTGTTACAATTCCATAAGTTCCATTGAGAAGACAATGAGCCCATATGTGTAATGTAGTTTATTACTTAAATGGATACTATACGAAAGATCAGCATGTTGCCAGTACCTATTTTCCCTTGTTCTGTAAAATGACCCAAGTGGGGGGAGGGTATAACAGATGGCACAAGCAGTAGGATTCTCTGTAAACAGAGGATAAATTTTAACCTTCAGGTAAATGACTATAGTCTCTACTTATGCCCAAATGGATACAAAATGTAAAAACCCAGTGCCTCACAAGAATGATGAAGGTAGATGGTTAACTGCCCTGGGGCAATCTCCTACAAGTTAAGAAACCTTCTGGAAGAGATTATGCTGAGTGAAATAAGCCAAGAAGAGAAAGTCAAGTATCGCATGATTTCACTTACTTGCGGTGCATGAGGGGTAACCTGGAGGACAGTGGGAGAAGGAAAGTAAATGGGAAGTAGGGTAATCCAGGGAAAGAAAGGAAACAACAGAGACTTTGGACACAGAAACAAACTGAGGGACTTGGAGGGAGGGGGATGGAGGGATGGGAGAGCCTGGTGGTGGGTACTGGGGGCACCTATTGCATGGAACACTGGGTGTGGGGAATGGGGAATGAATCTTGGAACACTGGGAAAAAAAAATTTAAGTAACAATAAAAAAAAAAAAAGAAACCTTCTGGAAATCAGCAAACAGTTGAAAAATGGCCTTGTAGTAGAAAGCTGCTTATATTCCTATATTCCAGGAGGTGATCACACGGTGTTCTGCCAAGCGTGGGTCAGACTGGGCCTGAGCCTTCCCTCTGTGTTTAGTGTGGGGCATGAAGAGTAGCCAGGAAGCCATGACAAAGATATCCCCACGTAGTACAGAGAAAAAGTTCTTACACACCTGCAAATGGAGTGTCAGAGAGAGAGAGAGGATCAGAATAATAGGGAGGAAGAAGCTGTTGCTCTCTCCGCAACACTGGCACGGGGGAAGGATAACTGGACCAGCCTGTTATCCTCCGGGGGCTGAGCGAGATGGTAAGCGTCCACGCCCGGCTAAGAGCCCAGCGCGGGAAGATTCAGCTAGGTCACATACGCAGAAGTATTCCGGAGAGGCCCAAGAGGCCACCCCAGCCAACTTCCACTAATGGCCGCAAACTAGTGGGTGCCAGGAGGTCCAACAGAAGCAATACTGCAGGCACCATTAATGAAAACTTCCCCAAACCATTTCAAATCATCAATCAATGACCAAGAAACTCTATGAATCCCAAAGAGGAAAAGGCGCATAAGAAAGCACAACTAGGGGGCTCCTGGGTGGCTCAGTCATTAAGCGTCTGCCTTCAGCTCAGGTCATGATCTCAGAGTCCCAAGATCAAGCCCTGCATTCGGCTCCCTGCTCCAGGGGAAGCCTGCTTCTCCCTCTCTCACTCCCCCTGTCTGAGTTCCTTCTCTGGCTGTGTTTCTCTCTGTCAAATAAATAAATACAATCTTTTAAAAAAAAGCACAACTAGGCTTATCATGGTTAAACTAATGCAAACCAAATAGGAAGAGAAAATATTAAAAGCAGCTGGAGAAAAATATGTTTCATTTAGACAGCACCAATGGCACTGGCTGCACACATCATAGCACAACGCAAACCCGAAGACAAAAAGCTGCCATAGTGTCCGCAGGCGGTGATTGCCATGTAGGATTCTGTGACAGACAAAAAGTTGAGATACATTCTTGATACAATAGATATACAAAGAATATCTGCACTAAAATCTTATTTGAAATCCACTGGGGATATTTCAGGCAGAAGAAAAATGATATCATAATTTCGGGAGCCTCCAGAGTCTCCCAAGCTGACGGAGTCACCATGGGGAAGGTGGCAGTGTGGGCACAGCTCCTGCCTCACGGGAAAACTCACTGGTTTCCCTAAGTCTCAGTGAGAGGGCAGCAGTAGAGCACAGCTCCTGCCACCAGAAAATAACCCCACGAGGCCCGACGTCACAGCGAGGAAAGGGCAGTCTGAGCCTCGCTCCCGCCGATGGTGAGAAACTGGCGGCTCCTTTTTTTTTTCTTTCTTTCTTTCTTTCTTTCTTTTCTTTTTTTTTTTTTTTAAATAATTGGTCTTTATCCTAAAAGTAAAGCACATCATTCTTGGCAGGGCCTCAGGGCGCTCCAGGCCAAACTGAGAGTTCTGTACTGACACCGCACAGAGACCATCCCCTTAGTCCTACTCTAAAGACCTCAGATGAAATCACTGAAGAAGTTTTTCCCAGCACCTTCCTCCTGAAGATATGCAAGATTATAAAACGATGCAAGATTATAAAACGATTAAAGGCCCTTGAGCTAGGAGTCATTTTAGCCCAAGGAAAAGAGCTTTATCTAGAGATGAGGCACAAACAAGGACAGAACATAAGTTACTACATATTAACTAATGGCAAATTGTGTTTCCCTCCCCAACGCCTACATTCCATGAGTCTCCTTGCTACACAAACACCCACATTCCCTTATATTGGTGTCAGCAATGAGAATGGAGAATCAATAATCAAAGAATAACAAGGTAGTTAAAAAACACTGCCATTTGTACAAGCCCTTGCTAGAGGAGGGCCCCCATGGTGCTTACACACACAGTTATAAAGAAAAGGCCCATGCAAACAACTTGAACCGTGCCTCTACAAAATAAAGAACACTTTCCCTTATTATTGTTTAATGTGCCCGACAAGATGACTCCTAGTTGGTTTACTAATAATCTAGTTTATATCTTAAAGTTTAACTCTATACATTACTTACTAACCTAAGCTTTTTTAATTATCTTGGTGATCAGAGTAGTTTATCACTAAAAGTGATCTGGTGTAAAAGCACTCTGCCTTTTGATGATACTTGTTGCCTATAAATAAAGATACTGAAAGTCTGCAAGGCAGAGATGCCTGGAAGGTGACAGAAAGGAATCTTTGGGGCTCTCTCGTTTGCTGACACTGTCCTTCCTTCAGGGACCCCTGGTTCAGCCAGAGCAGGCCTCCGGCACCATCAGGGAAGAGAGAAATGGGAAGGAACAAAAAGCAATGAAAGGATAAATACATAGACTATGATATTGACTATACATTACCTTGCACATTATGTTGATGATAATGTAAACTATTTAGAATCAAAATGCATGATAATGACAATACAGCAGGCTATCCAAAGTTCTAGTATTTTCAGGAATGCCGTAAAGTAGCATTTTATACTACTGTTGCATGCCAAACATGTAACAAGCACCTAAATAAGAGAAACTATGTGTAAGTACGATGGTATTAAGGAAAGATGGAATAGCAAAAATGAGCAGGTAATTATAAATCAGAGCTCGTAAAAGTAGAAAATGAAAGATTTGGCATAATGGAAAAATAGGAAAAAACGTCCATTCTAAATTCTGGAATTAAAACATATTGGAACAAAAATAAGACTCAGTTGACAGCATAAATCCTTTAGTGGATAATGTAAAAGAAAGCATTTTCAAAATGCTACCCTGAGAAACAGTGAATAAATAAGGGGTAAAAAAATGACTTGGTCAAACATACAGCAGTTGCAAAATACTAAAATGAAGGATTTAACACAGGAATAGTGTTTGATAATTTAATACTTAAGAACCATTCAAAACTGAAAAAAAATGTGTCCCTAGGTTAAAAAAAATATGTGTTTATGTATATGTATGTGTGTCCCTGTTGTGTTAGGAGTATAAATAAATGAGTCTTTCTGTAGTCATCTAATAATCAAAACTTCACCATATGAATTATAAAGTAAAATATAGTATCTATTAGAGATAAAAGACATATTACTTAAAATAAATGAATGGTTTCATAAACATCAATAAAAACTAGTAGAAATAAAATAATAAAGTATATTCAACATGGAGAAGATAAAATATCATATTACCACAATAGAACAAAATGTTGCCATTTGTTGTTTTAAGATCCTATTGATTAATCCTAATGATTAATTTTACAAATATTAAATATATAAAAGTATATTAGAATCAACTTGATATTCAAAATGTATATAGTATGTTTGTGGCAACAACTTGTAGGTCTATAATTATGAAATAATAATATAAAAACATGTACAAATGTCAAACTGGAATTTCTGGTCTTCCCTAATAGATAGAAGGGGGAAATTATTGGAAATATGTCTGACAGACATACCAGAGAGAAACATTCAAATTTATCTTTCATCATTTTTCTCAGATGTAATTAAAACAAAGTATTAGCATTTGACACTATCTCATTCATTCCCTGACCTTTTTGGAATGTATGGCTAGTTCACAATAGAAAAATTAAGTGAATGATATTTTTATAGAATTTAAGATTTTTCTTATTCATTGCAAAGGATATCATCAATTTTGTAATACAGAGCTGAAGCATTTCATATTAAGTATGCACGCTGAATGCTTGATATTCCAACTTCAGAAAGACTAAAACACACACATAAAAAATATATTCAAAGTCTTAGAAATATGTTACTAACTTCATTGCATTTGCACTAGTACCGATGGATGAAGATTTTTTTGTTTAATAGGAATTAAAGAATAATCTATTGCTTTTCTGCATGAAGGTGTTTTCCATGGTCTGCTCCCTGAGGATTATTTATTTGTCTCACTGCTATGCCAGCCATCTCTGCAGGAATAATTTCTATCTTATATACCAATAAAAGCTTATATTTGTAAAATATAATCAGTGTCCTACTTCCTCATTTTGTTGTATGAATCAAAAAGCTTGGCATTCTTAATTCAATTCTGGAATTTGTTTATCTTAACAAAGAAAAAAAATCAATCACTGAACAACTCCTTGGAGTCACCTATGGTTTTACAGGTAAACATTATTAACTAAGAAATGATTCCACAAATGAACCAGCAGACAGGGGGAGTCCTTGACCTATTAAACACAGCTATGGGGTTCCTCAGATAATGTATTCCACTGATAGCAGCCTCAGGTAAATTCAAGAGACTAATTCGGTTCCTCTTCAAATTGCATTCAATCAATGACTCAGTCCATTTGGAAAATCAATATCCACAACTATCATCTTTGAAGAACCACATTATTCAGCAAAACCTAATTATCATAAATACTTGCTCTATTACAACAGCTCTTCACTATTGTGTTAAAATTATGAAATAAGATTGTCCTGATATTTTTAGTGAGTGAATCTGTAACAGCAACAGGAAATTAGCTTTCTGTACTATAATATGCTATTACTTTTTGTATTGTGATTCTTTTTCTAGTTTGGAGATTTGATTGTTTAAAATTAATCCAGAGCTGTACTAATCATCAACTCTGTTAAGTTTCTGAAATTCATAAAACAGTGATGGGAAGGTATGAAAATCTCCTCACTGATTTCGAAAAATACTGAGAAACAGCTACAAATTAAAAACTAATTTAAGGGAAAATTACATACCCAGCTATTTATAAGATAAATACATATAACGCTAAATGGAATAAACTTGCATGAAAGAATTGAATAAAGTAGAAAACAGAAATTATATGAGATAAAAAATAATCGATTACTATTGTATATATCCTTTGCATATTTTTAGCTGCAAACACTTCAACAGACTGCCTGTATTGCTGACTCTAGTGACTATGCCCAGGATGGATCAAAGGAGCTCTAGGTTCTCTGATGCACTTAAGTGTTATTGTCTGACAATGACTTTGCTTCAGTGGAGACAGTGTGGTATGGAGATTGACTCTGGATTGAGAAAACTTTCTACCAGCGCCCTGGAGATTGCTAGTGATATAGTACACCTTGACTGGAGAATTCAGTATATTTTACACGAAAAGTACAACAGAGAAATGACATAGTAGCTAAAGAGAGACATTGCATCCAAAGAAAATTTGCATTACCGCTGTTGCTGCTTTTTAATTTGATATCTATTTATCTTGTATTACCTATTAGTGTGCTGATGGGAATGATCCCAAAGAGTAGATGAAATCTGATCCAGGGGAGAAAGGCAATATGTAGTAGAGATTGACCTTGAGCAAGGAAAGTTTTGGCCCTTTGCCCCTAACTCCTGGAAGAGAACCACTTAGCCCATGGACTATCCTGCCGAACAGGACCGTTATTGCTTACTTGGGGACCTGTGCCATGTCAGGTAATCTATTCTAGTAATGTGAATTATGGTGGAAGCTTGGGCCACACGATTCAAGCATAACCTCTGTAGGGACTGAAGAGTAAAATCAGCCCTGTGGGCAAGTGGCCTCTATGTATCTTTAAAAAATATTTTTTAAGATATAACTTTTTAAAGATATATTTATATCTTTTTTAAGATATATGTTTTTTAAGATATAAGATTAAGATTTAAGATATAATATTTTTTAAGATACATAAGATATAAAAAATATTTTTAAGATATCTTTACCCCTAATTATTTATCATAATTTTTGTAATAAAACTGAGCATAGTGTTTTCATCTTTCTTTTTCAGCAAAATAAATTGAATGATTTCACCATTATCCATTTTGAAAAGAAATGAGTAAAATATTTAAGAAAAAAAAGCAGAATTTTTTAACTCAACATTGCATCTCACTTCTTTCATCTTAATTAACTCTGCTTATTGGAATATCAAACATCTAGCTATTTGTGAGAGCTTTGGGAGAAAAAAAAAATCTTCTATGTACAATGCATGTTGGACCATATGTTATGAACATAGGGATGTTCCAGCTTTTAAAAATATTGAAATTGGGGTGCCTGGGTGGCTAAGTTGGATAAGCGACTGCTTTTGGCTCAGGTCATGATCCCGGAGACCTGGGATTGAGCCCCGCATCGGGTTCCCTGCTCTGCGGGAAGCCTGCTTCTCTCTTTCTCACTCCCCCTGCTTGTGTTCCCTCTCTCGCTATGTTTCTCTCTGTCAAATAAATAAATAAAAATCTTTTAAAAAATAAAAAAAAAATCATTGAAATTACATAAAAGACACAAAGAAAATTATCAATGAATCTTAGATATTATACCCATGCTCAAAACATTTTACCGTAGTGATTTTAAAAAGTTTCTGAATCCTCCCTTATACACTTTGTTAAGAGCTGCTGGACCACCTTTTACTAAGTCTGCATTGCTTCTCTGTGGGTGGAGTAACTAATTCCAAAACGTGGTTATGCAACCTGTTTTTCTGCTAGCTGATGTAGTTAACAGGTGGTGATAATTAAAATACAAAAGTAATCAGATGAGTATTTGTGCTGAGTCCCAGTCAAGATAATGAAAGATAAAGAAAAAAATTTACTATGCCTACCTGTATTATCTTCGCTTCAGTTTGAGTCCAATTTTATGTTTGTGTCTTGGGCTATACAAATGAAAAACAATAGCAAAACTTCTAAAATATGTTGCAATTATTTTTTCCCCTTCACAGAATTCTTCATGTAAAAATATTTCCCCAAGTCAGTCAATTCCAGTTTCCATATTTTTCAAAAGAAAGGAAATACCCTAGAAGCAAAACAGACACATGTGGGGAACAGAGAACATACTTTGTTTTTTGTTTTTTAATCCTGTCTCTTTATAAAAGCTTTATGTCTTAGGGTAAGTCCTGTAATATTTCTGAGTCCTGCTTAGCTTCTTTGGAAATTGGAAACATTGGCATCTCACAGTACTGTAGGGGTGATCTGGTGATCAGTCCATTCATTTAACAGATGGTGTTCTGAATGCCTGTGTTTGCTGCTTTAGATTCTGGGTGAATGAAACACATTCCCTAACATGGAACATTCTATTGGGAAGACATATTAAACAAATGATTACCTAGCGCCTGTGATTAGAAGCTTTATAAAACTGCAATATGTGTTTTTTGAAAGGCTTAATTAAAGACTGAACTGAAAATAACTGAGGTTTCATATGCTGTGGAATTATCTCCAGCTTTGATTTTGTGATTGGTAGACCCTTCTTCTCTTTTTTCATATAAAATATAATAAACATTTTAAAAATAAACAAATTTTATCTCAATATTGTGCTAAACATTACCAATTAGATACTTAGGGTCAAATAAACTGGAGGTATAATGTAAAAAATATTTGTAATGTGTTATCTAACTTGGAAAATTAGTGTAATTATCTTACTTTTTTTTAATCGTGTTCTGTTACTCACCATACAGTACGTCATTAGATTTTGATGTAGTGTTCCAAGATTTGAAGCTTTCTTACTAGTCAGATTAGAGGGTTAATTTAGGCCCAAAAGCTGAATAATCAGCTGTCATGGATGGCATAGTAGTGGGATACATGCTGAGTGGTTATACAATGTGTAAATTCACTTGTTTAATCTCCACGGAGGGCAGTGGGTGCAGGATGGGTTAGATGGGTGGAACCTTAAGGAGGGCGCTTGTGATGAGCAAATGTTATATGTAAGTGATGACTCATTAAATTCTACTCTTGAGACAATATTACACTATATGTTAACTAATTAGATTTAAATAAAAATTTGAAAGGAAAATATATAAATAAATTTAATTAAAGATATTTAAAAATTAAAATCAGTTCTCTATACTAAGAACCAACAATTTAAAAATCCATTTTTTTCTAGGATTGTGTATGAATTATGGAAATAAAACAAAGACTAAGAATGAATAAAGAAAACAGGTAAAAAACCTCTTCTCACCCCCCAAAATCTGTAAATTGCTTATGGATCAATAAATGATATTGATAGATGAATTATAGAAACCGTAGGAAAGTCAGAGAGAATGAGCAAATCATGATTTCTTCATATTTTTTTGAAGTGGAGTCAGAATTGAGCAAAACTGGTAAGTTGGGTCGAAGGTCAGCACTCAATTTTGTAAAGAAGCAGTAAATAGGCTTTGAGAGTCATCTAAGCTCTGTTGTGAATACTCAACAGTATAGCCCTTGGAGTGAGGAAGTGGCTAAAGACAATGAGTAAAAGAATGGGTCTGACTGTGCTCTTACAAAGGAAAGAAAGAAAGAAAGAAGAAAGGAAGGAAGGAAGGAAGGAAGGAAGGAAGGAAGGAAGGAAGGAAGGAAGGAGAAAGAAAGAAAGATCAGGAAGATCAGGTGACCTTTGGGTCAGTTTGCTTAACTCTGATACTGGTGATATATAACTTAAAAGATTGAAAAGAATTTTCAATTTTGAATATTAGTTTTTATATTTTTATAGGTTTTTTTTTTTTAAGATTTTATTTATTTGACAGAGAGAAACACAGCCAGAGAGGGAGCACAAGCAGGGGGAGCATGAGAGGGAGAAGCAGGCTTCCCGCCAAGCAGGGAGCCCGATGTGGGACTCCATCCAGGGTTTCCGGGATCATAACCTGCGCCGAAGGCAGTCGCTTAACCAACTGAGCCACCAGGCGCCCCGAGGTTTTATATTTTTTAAATTGCTAGTCAGTTTAACCCTGTTTTAATTTTAGGATCTGCAGTAATAAAGTATTTTTGCAGTGATAGATTTCAGAAGACAGTAATATCCAACATATCCTTTTCAGCTTTAAATTCTCAAAATTTGCATCTAGTATATATTTATTTGTTTGTTTATTTATTTATTATTTACTTAATTTTTAAAAAGATTTTATTTATTTGACAGCTACAGAGGAAACACAAGCAGGAGGAGTGAGAGAGGGAGAAGCAGGTTTCTTGTGGAGCAGGGAGAAGCAGGTTTCTTGTGGAGTAGGGAGCCCATTGTAGGGCTCTATCCTGGGAATCCTGTATTGTTACCTAAGGGATCATGACCTGACCCGAAGGCAGACAACGACTGAGCCACCCTGGCACCCCAGCATTCATAGTTTTAAGACTAGGCAATTGTCCTTATTTTTTTTTTCTTTTACAACTTTACTGAGATACAATTGACATATACTGCATTAGTTTTAGATGTATGACATATGATTTCATATATGTATATATTATGAAATAATCATCGCAGTAAATTTGGTTAATATTCATGACCTCACATAATTACATTATTTTTTTCTTGTGAAGAAAACTTTTAAGATCTACCTTCTTGGCCATATGCACCCCAATGTTCATCACAGCAATGGCCACAATCGCCAAACTGTGAAAAGAGCCAAGGTGCCCATCAACAGATGAATGGATAAAGAAGATGTGGTACATATATACAATGGAATACTATGCCTGTATCAGAAAGGATGAATATCCAACTTTTGTAGCAACATGGACTGGACTGGAAGAGATTATGCTGAGTGAAATAAGCCAAGAAGAGAAAGTCAAGTATCACATGGTTTCACTTACTTGCGGTGCATGAGGGGTAACCTGGAGGACAGTGGGAGAAGGAAAGTAAATGGGAACTAGGGTAATCTAGGGTGGGAAACAAAACAACAGAGACTTTGGACACAGAAACAAACTGAGGGACTTGGAGGGAGGGGGGTGGAGGGATGGGAGAGCCTGGTGGTGGGTACTGGGGACACCTAAAGCGTGGAGCACTGGGTGTGGGGAATGGGGAATGAATCTTGGAACACTGGAAAAAAATATTAGTAACAAAAAAAAAAAAAAAAAAAAAAAAGATCTACCTTCTTGGGCCCCTGGGTGGCTCAGATGGTTGAGCAACTGCTGGCTCAGGTCATGATCCCGGAGACCTGGAATCGAGTCCCACATCGGGCTCCCTGCTCGGCAGGAAACCTGCTTCTCCCTCTCTCACTCCTCCTGCTTGTGTTCCCTCTCTAGCTGTGTTTCTCTCTGTCAAATATATAAATTAAATCTTAAAAAAAAAAGATCTACTTTCTTATCAATATTTGATGCAGCACTGTTAACTACTGTTACCATTCTGTATATTATATCCCCAGAACTTAATTCTCCCACAACTAAATGTTTGTATATTTTGACCACATTTCCCCATTTCTTTCATCATCTACCCTAACTTTTGGCAATTATTGATCTGTTCTCTGTTTTTGTGAGTTCAATATTTTTAAATTGAGACCATACAGTATTTATCTTTTTCTGTCTGATATACTTCACATAGCATAATGCCCTCAATATCCATCCAAGTTCCCATTAATAGTAAGATTTTGTTTTTTCTATAGCTGACCAATATTCTATTACATAGGCATATCATATTCCTTAATCCATTTATCCTTCAATGAGCACTTAGGTTGTTTCCTTGTCTTGGCTATTATTAATAATGCTGTAATGAAAATGGGGTGGGGAACAGATATCTTTTCGAGACTGAGATTTTACTTTTTTAGGATATATGACGATAGTGTTATATTAACATTTTATTGTTAGGTAATAACTTTACGCAATATTTTGAAAGGATTTCATTTTTTAATGTTTTAATGAATAGATCGTTTATGTCCTTTTTCCTTAAAGATCTCAAAGGTGAAAACTTAAGGTCAGTTACTTTTTTAAAAATCATTTTTGGACTCCAGTCACAGACTCAGATATCTGACATTTAACTTTAAATCAGAGTGTGTCAGTTGATAGAATATTGACCACTCAGAAGGAATAGACATCCTCAGTTATTATTTTTTGACATATAGTTGCTGATCAAGTTAGCAATAATATTATGGCAAAAATAAATTCAGATGAGGTCAGGTTGATATTTCTAAATAGTTATTTGTAGGCTTAATTTAAAAATACAAGATTGAAAAAAGAAAACATATTTTGGAATGAAGTAGAGAAAAAAATTAATAAGATCCTTTATACTTACAGTTAGTACTGTAATACTTTATACTTAAATATTATTTAACTTAATATTTTGTAATCAAGGATGAACAGGGAGAGTTAGCTGGGAAGGAACTGGAAAGAATGTTTTTCATGCAGAGGCAGAGTATAAGCAAAGGTAGCATTATAGCAAGGTATGAGGGAACTGTGTGAAGTGTGTATTAATGAAGCTTAAACAGAAACATGGGGAGATAGGAGGTAAGACTTGTCATGAAGGTCAAGGAACTTAGATTTTATCCTAAAACCAAATTTTAAGGAAAGTGATACAATCTGATTTACATTATGCAGGAAATTGGAGTGTGAATTTTAATTGAACAACTCTGGAGATAGAGTAGCAAGAAGTTTAAAAAGGGACTTAGAAGAAAGATAATGCAGATTCTGAACTAGGATAATAAAAGAAGGAGTGACCAGAAAGATACAGAATTGATCAATAATTAGCACACACAACACAAAAACCATGCATGGACAGTGGGAAGTTGTGATAAAGAAGGATATCCTGGATCTCAAACCTAGATCAAAAGAAATAGAACAAATCATTATCAGTGACTGTATTCTGAAATAGTAGAAATAATAATAGAATAGTAGAAAATGTTAATGTGTATAATTACCTGAAATGATTGAGAAGAGTTTGATGTTAACTGCATCAGTTAAGTTGGATTATATGGTTACATTCATCATCATTTCAAGATAATTTTAATAACTACCCAATATTTCCATAAGTAAATCTTCCTGAATTCATTTTAACTAACTACCTATATCTATAGATTCTTTGAAGTTTTACTATCGTAAATAATGCTATGGTGAATTTTCAAATATGTAAACTTTCGAATTATTTTCATTATTTTTCCAGGAAAAAGGCACACATATGGCATTGTCACCACAGACATATAAATTTTTTAAAGGTTTTACTTCAGTGGTAGATTGCTTTCCAATTTCTATTTGTACCTGCAATATATCACAGTATCCATTTCTTCTTACTATTCCTTATAAATGGAAAAAGACAAGAATTTCTTGTTGAAAAAATAATATGTCATTAATTTTAAGTATTATTTTGTATTTAATGATGGAAAATATAAGTATACTTATTTTAAAAATTCTGTGAATTACTAGTGCATATGCTTTAATATTTACATGTTAGATGTTTTTTTTTTCATGTTGGTAAGAGCTCTTTAAATTCATAATACTGAATGCGCTTGTCCTATTTAGCATCTGTGTTTTTTTTCCTTTTGGTATCTTTTTTAAATTATAGGATTTTTTAAATAGCAATAACCTTCTAATATTAAATTCTTGGAAGGAAGCGGAAAGTGCTGCTATTGAGATATTATCAATTTACTGACAGAAACTAGTTGTTGAACTGGTCAACATTAAGGGACAGAAGAAAAAAATCTTTAAGTGAAGAAAGTAGAAAAAGTTAATAGAATATTTAGATTGGGCATTTAGAAATAAAAGTATTATGAACAAAGGGAAGGAATAAAAAAGAAATGTCAGCCACAGTGAAACACGTAAAAAGTTGAGGATGAATATGGCATGTAAAAAGAATCAAGTATGAATAGAGCCAACTCAAGGGAACAGTTTAAACAGGAAGAAGGCCATATTATAGAGGCCTTCAGAGTAAATCCAGGTCTTAGCTAATAGATGCTAATGAAATAAGGAATCCATGCAAATTATTGACAAAGAAATTTTTTGAAAATTAGATGTTTATATATATATAAATTTAAGTATTGAGAAACTGGAGACAAGTAAACAGAATCAAATCATCAAATATATCTGATATATGAACAGTCATAATTCTCAATTACATATTCTGATACTAACTCTTAACTTGTATTTTTAGGACCTAAGAGTTTCAAAGATGCCTTTAAAAGCAACATAGTCATTCATGCAATACATCTTTTTTATTCATAGCATAAGACATGTGGAGACAATATTTTAACAAATTAGTAAACCCACCTCTTAGTTTTCACTCTTATAAACAGATGGGTAGTCAGGAAGACACTGTTGATCTGAAGTTGTTGGGTGAGTTAATCTAAGTATATAATGCAGAAAGGATGACATTCTGCTAGGTACAACTAACAGATCATTTTAATGTCAACTAAGAATGCACAGAATACAAGTATGTTTTCACAATATGGTTAAAGAACTAACAAGATGGATTGTCTGCTTTTGGGAAAGTGCACAAATAACACTTTGACATAATAACATTCACAGAAAACCCACAGCATTTTCATGCTAATGGTATTTTACAATTCATTATTAGTATCAAAAGAAATATGTTAAATAGTATGATACTCTTTGCTTCTTAGTATCAGAAATGAAAGACATTTAATTTTATAAGAAATAGTTAAAGCTAGAATAAACATTCACCTGTCGGAGAAAAAGGAGTCTTTTTTTTTTTTTCCAGTTATTCTTTATACCAACAACATATTTGATTGAATTTTCTCATTGATGTTAAATTAACATATTGTTATACATACAGTTTCTACATGTGTATCCAATTAGGAAAACTCTCCATTGACAACATATTTGCTTGAAATTTCCCTCATGAGACTATCACATGGGTACACAAGTAACACATATATATATGCAATTATAAAATCTGATTAATTAAGTACAATGTAATGAAACTACATAAAATCTAGTAGACTAGGCATAGGTATTTGGTGATCAGGAACACTAAACTTCACTTGTAGCTTTTTATTGAGGTGTAATTAACATAACATTATAGGTTTCAGGTGTACAACATAATGATTTGATATATGTACATATTGTGAAATGTTCACCATAAGTTTACTTAACATCCATCACCATACATAGTTGTAATTTTTTCTTACCATAAGAACTTTTAGCAACTTTGAAATATACGATGCAGTGTCATTAACTACTGTCATCATACTATTAGTTACTTTGTAACTGGAGGCTTGTACCTTTGACCACCTTCCCCTATTTTCCTCAACCCTCACCCTCTCACTCTAGCAACCAGAGTTCTGTATCTCTGGTTCTCTGTGTTTATGAGTTCAGTTGTTGTTCAATTCCATATGTAAGTGAGATTATGTCTTTCTCTGACTTACTTCACTTAGCATAATGCCTTCAAGATCCATGTGTGTCCTCACAAATTTCAATATTTCCTTTTTTTATAGTGTTGTTTCAGGTGTACAATGATTTAACAATGCAATGCAATACTCAATACTCATTAAAATAGGTGTACTCTCAATCCCCTTTATATATTTCACCCATCTCACCACCTATCTTCTTTATGGCAACTACTACTTTCTTCCCTATGTTTAAGAGTTTGGTTTTTGGCCTCTTTTTTTTTTTTTTTCCCCTTCATTTCCTCATTTGTTTTGTTTCTTAAATTCCACATTTTAGTGAAATCGTATAGCATTTGTCTTTTTTGACTCATTTCACTTAGTATTATACCTTCTAGGTCCATTAATGTTATTGTAAATGATAAGATCTCTTTCTTTTTCATGACTAACATTCCAGTGTTGTGTGTGTATGTATCAATTTTCTTTATCCATCCATCTATAGATGGACACTTGGGTTGCTTCTGTAGCTTGGTTATTGTAAATAATGCTGTAGTGAACATAGGAGTGTATATACCTTTTTGAGCTAGTGTTTTTGTTTTCTTTAGATAAATACGCAGAAGTGAAATAGCTGAATCATACCTAAAATAGATCTATTTTTAATTTTTTGAGTAACTTACATAGTACTTTCTCTAGTGACTGCCTCAAAGTACATTCCCAACAAGAGTGCACAAAGGCTTCCTTTTCTTCACATCCTCTCCAACATGTGTTATTTCTCAACTTTTTAATAATAGCCACTCAAACAGATTTGAAGTAATATCTGTTTTGTTTTGTTTTTTAATTTGCATTTCCCTGAAGATTAGTGATGTTAAGCACATTTCCTTCACCTGTTGGCCATTTATATGTCTTCTTCGGAAAACGTCTGTGTAGATCCTTCAATTATTTTTAAATCAGATTGTTTTTACTGAGTTGTGTGAGTTCTTTATGGATTTTGGATATTAACCCTTTATCAGACAGAATATTTGCAAATATCTTCTTCCATTTAGTTGGTTACCTTTGCATTTTGTTGATTTTTTTTCTGTGCTGAAGTTGTTTTTTGTTTGTTTGTTTGATGTAGTCCTACTAGTTTATATTTGCTTTTGCTGTTTTTGTTTTTGTTGTCAGATCCAAAAAATATCCCCAATATTGATGTCAAGAACTTGCTTTCTGTGTTTTTTTTGTAGAAGTCTTATGGTTTCAGGTCTTAAAATCAAGTCTTTAATCCAATTTGAGTCTAACATTCGGAACTTTTGATAATATCTAAAGTTTGCTAATCCAGGAGTAGGATGATTGACCTTTTATGCCACTGAACAAGCCTATAATTACTTTTTTCTTGATCTACTAGAAAATTTCAATTAAATAATCCAAAATTTCTTAGCTCAAGGGAAGTCTTTACTATACACTCCTAGTATATAAGGTGATTTATCTCATTTCCAATTCCTTCCTCTCCTCCATACTGCCATCCCATTTTATTCTAAATAGTTTCTCTGGCATTTTTTGCAATATTTACTATATATATATTTTCCTCACAATATGCCATTTTGAGCTTTCTTAATGAAACAGATCTTTAGTCTTCCTTGTTATTTTTTACATTTAATATTGTTTAAATACTCAATGATTGTAATTATTAAATACTCTTCAATATAAATCTGTGGTTGTAGAAGTGTTCAAATTTTGAAATAAAGCTTTATTAAGTAATTTTCTACCCTAATCAATAACCTGTATTTCTGATAAAACAATCTATTCCCCTCTGACGGATTTAAATTTGTTGCTCAAGGGCAACAATCTAAGAACAAAGGATATTTGGTGCATTGGCACAAACACATTATGGTTTGTTTCACTTTAAACTAGACGCCCAAACCAATAAGGTCCTTTCCTGGTTGTGCTACCATATTGTCAAGTAAGTTCCAAGTTGATAAAATCTAAAGCGGAAAATATCCTTTCTGACTTGTCATGTAGATCAAGATCAGAAAATGTTCTGCAGATGTCCAAGGCTTGACATTAGAATGAGCATCCCCTTGATTCACCATATCACTTTCAATAGATTGTGCTCTTTTTAGGCATTTAGACTTGAAGAAAAGAAGTAATATATGTTTTTTTTACTTATAGCATCATATTTATTTCCACAATAAATTAGATTTTACTTCAAACATTAGGAACGATCTATATTGCATTTCAGTGCTCCTGTTCAATTCTTACATTTCTTTTTGAATTATGTGTTTGGTCGCTATCACTTTTTCATGTGTCTCACATCAACTAAGCTGGAACTTATGTTTAGTTATCTTCTGATTTGTAGTACAGTAGCTTAGATCATCAAAATACTATACTCAGAGAGATATTTGAAATATATATCTATATCTGCATCTGTGTGTGTGGAAAAAGTATCTCTATCTATTTATGATATTTATATATGTATTTCTTATCTCTGTATACACACAAACACATTCATAAAATACATATACATGTATATGATTTTATATACATTATTTTACATACACCATTGACAAAGAAATGGTCTTTATAGCATTCAAATCACATTTGGGGGATTCTTTAAAAAGTCATTTGTTGACAGAGAGATTCAAATAGAGGAAATAGAAATAACTGAACGTAATATAATATGACTATATTGCCATTATGCAGATTGTTCCAGAGCACATAATAATGTTTTATTTGTACCATGCTGTAATTGGCACTTATGTATTCCTTTCTCTGAGAGCCCATTAGAAATGCAATTATGCCAAAACATGATGATATATATTTCAGCACATGGAATTGAACCTCTGCCTTTGGCAACAGTCCCACGAGGTAAACACAAGCTCTGTGAGCAAAATATTTAACAAAGAAAAAAGAAAATGTAAAAGTTCATTTTAATATTATAGTGTATAGTATTTGCTCTTCACCTAGCATCAGTTAAAAGAAAAAAAAGGTGGGGAGCACAAGCTGATACTCCTCCCTAGAAAGTGATCAGTCAGTGAGTGATAAGATCATATTAACAGCAGGAACAGGCTTGTGATATTAACCAGTTTGTGATCTTATCTGTTCTAGATAATTATTTTGCAGTGGAAAGCAAGCAGTAAGCAATAACATCAGCTACTGCTCATGCTAGGAAAGGGTTGTGTACTCTGAACTCATTATGATAAGCCATTCTCCTTCTGTTGTTTCAGTGTCAGAGTCAATATGGATGCCATGTCTTTTGAAACTCTTCATAGTACTAACTTATTCATTTATCTAGTAAGGATTCTCTAAACCACAACCAAAATGATTACAAATGTGAAAATAAGCCTTTGAAAAAAAGACTTAGTGATTTTAGTTTCTATAATCAGATGATAAAAGTCAGTCATGTTTATAAGAATATTCTAGAATTACTATGTCTATGTTATAGGATCTTTACCATGATTCCCTAAACTTAAAATATGCTAAGAAATTTATAAAGTTGTTTACTTTATATATTTGAAGAAGAGGACAGAGTTTATTACCTTCTTTCAATGTGAAAATACTGAAGAGTTGAAAAGGTAGTAGATTGCGGGAGGGACACATAGCTAAACTAGAATTCACATAAATCATGAGCTCCATCTAACCAAACTATATGTATAAACAGCTTACATTGTAAATACACAATTTGGACATTTTCATGTTATATGTTATGAAGTAAAGAGGAAATTGGGGAATATAGTGTAAGAATCAAACAACGTTAGACTATGTGACACTCTACAGAAAATTACCATGTTCTGTAAGATGATTCTGTGAAATAAAAGATGGTTTAATATGTTTTATGGTAAATAAAGAACTTCTCCCCCATTCTAAAATACAGAACCTAAGGCTTTAGAAATGATTTAAGTTAGGTACAGAGAAGCCTTTTATGACTATGTGTTAGATCACATTGTAGCAGACCTGCTATAAGAAGGGGTGAGTAATGATTCAAGGAATACTTAACCTATTTCTGTTTGGTGTGAGTTACATTATTTAAAGCACAGAATCACAAGTATAAAGAAATAGATTTCAAAAGTTTCTATTAGCCTGCTGGAAAACAAGTTGAAAACAAATCTTGTATTTATAGAAAATAGAAATAAAAGCAAATTTAGACATTTGGACTGATATTTTTATAGCTAATTTATAATGAATTAATATATATAAAAAGAAAATTAATATTATAAAACAATATAACTGCTTTTGATTAAAACAATACATAATTTTAAGTGTTGCTTATGGACAATTCTGTTATACTATGTATAATTCTTGTTCAAAATTACCCCCCTTTTCTTTCCTAAATAGAAACAAGTTATTTGCATTAATTTTAATGGTTCCACTGCTTGATTTCTCCTTGCATGAAATCGTATGCTTCGGTACCTCATACCTGCTGATATAATAATTCATATAATCTCAAGAGGTGTCACGAAGGGACTTAAAGTAGAAGTAAAAATACATCAACTAAAATTAATGATGATCTCCCATTATATCCTGATGAATGGGGAAACAAGATCATCTATTTCAACACAGAGGGTCTGTCTTTTCTCTTGGTCTTCTCTGGTCCCACTGGCCATGGGGTTGCGATTATAAGCTCCTTTGGCACCACTGGGCAGCACTGAGTAGAATAACACTAAGCCCATTCATTAAGGAGTAACAAGGCCATACTATCAATAAAATAAATGCATTAGCTTGTGGTAAACAATAGTACCCACATATATTGAAATGATTCATGCTGCATTAACACACAGTTTATAGAAAAAAAAAGTATTGATTTGGAAAATGACTACAAATGTCAGACGAGATATATCAATTCACTTAGAAAGCTATAATTTTAGTATATTTTTAAATACTCAGGTATTTGACAAAATATTTTGCTTTTGTTTCTCCTCACTGAAACTTTTCCCACCAAAGTTACCCACTTAAACAATGAATACAGATATGTAAATTGACCTTTTCACCATAATTTAAAAATAAGTGGCTTCTTTGAATATTATAAGACCAGCTCTGCTTACATGTTTTAGCTGTTTCTTATTGTTTATGGAAATATGTTAAAATATGGCCACGCAACATCTCAGGAGTTGTTTGCTCCATTCCATTGACCTACAGAAAAGGGCATAGGTAGTAAGATCCCCCCCTCATATTGCCATCATTGCTGCTGTTTTGAGTAGTCTCAAAAACAATGACAACAATAACAACAACAGAAAGAGAAAGTAGAATATTCACTGTTGAACTCACATCCACTGGCCATTGTATGATATTTAAAGAACAGATACTCATTGACACAATCTTCCCTGAAAATAATCAGAATATTTGAATTTTCGAAGTGGATAGTTGTCAAATTTGCGAGCACTGAAATCACTTAAAAATTGAAAAGCAAGAAAAGTCATTATTTAAACTTCAGAGAAATACTTCAACTGACCCAGGATTGGGCATTATGCCATCATGACAGATGGATGAGTGTGTCACCTTCCCAAATGACATGTCAGGATCTAAAAAAGACCACTTCACTAGTGTCCTGTTATGATATGATACCCATATGGGGCCCAAGCATGCCACAGACTATTATCAACCTATCAAACTGACTTTGAAATATTAAACAGTCTTTGAGACTATGTAAATGAAAGGATAATATCTTTGATTAGTTGGCATAGTAGATACCGTGAAGTAGCATATTAAAAAACCCATACCTTTCTTTTTATTTTAAATCTCTAGAAACCCCCATTTTGACAGATTCCTCATCCTCAATTATTTTGTAGGTTGAGTAGTTAGTAGATATTCCAAAATGTCACACTAGTGAAATCTTTAGGGCTTTAAACAAGAAATGTCTACCTGCCAGCTTTCTCATTAAGTGGACTCAATGTGGGATTAAGGATGTTACTTTTCATTTTTGATAGGAGCACAATTCAACTGGCTACAGTATTGCATTCACATTATCCTTTCCTTTATCACATATAAATGTATTCATGATGCATTTTTTGTGGAGTGAAAAAACGGGGAAAAAAAGGATAGAATGACATATAATTGTCAGTATAATAAAATGGATCTCCTTAGCCAATTAATATTTTCTTTTGTTTCATATTTCATATATAATTTTAGTTGTCATCTTATGTCTAAGCATATATATCTCACTACTGAATCATGACAGGGTCCACAATTGAACTAACTCAGAAACCCATCATAAGTCCTTATCAAGTCAATTTCTATGTGTTCATTTTTTTATGGTTGTAATTTGTTGAAATCTTACAGGTCTTGCACATTCTTAAACCTGGTAGATGGCAATTAAACTTAGTTTCAAGCTCAAGCTTAGGAATTAGTTTTAAATCACTAAACCAACGCTTACTTTCACCACAGGATCTATTCATGTGAACTTCACAGGTTCAACATGTTCATCAACCAAGTGCAATTAGATTGTACCACCTTCCCACATCTTTATTTGCCGGTCCAGTGTCAGTGCAGCCCTCCAATCATGCACGTCTTTGAAAAACAGAATCATAACAGTACTTGTGCACACACTAAGAATTTTAGTAATTGGTAATATCCCTATAAGTATTTCTTTATTTCTATTTTTTTGCTCTTTTTTTGTCCATAAATGCATCATTTGAAATAGCATTTTTTTCTAAGATTCTCTTCATTATTTTTTGATTTAATAATTACCTTCCATATTAAAATCAACTGATACAAATCATGTTATTGTGATAAATTTATCTTCCTACCTTCCCATATTCATTCATTCATTCATTCATTCATTCATTCAACAACATTTTAAAACTTATTTAGTTCATCATAGGTGAGGCACACTCACAGATAAGATAGTTGGAATGCATCAGAGCACAACAACAAAAAAAGATATTTGCCCTTAAAGAGTTAATATTCTGTCAGTGAAAGAAAATAATAGATACACATAAAAATTAGGAAATTATAAAGAATTTTGATTTGAAAAGCATGTTTTAAAAGGGGGAATTAATTTAATAGCACTATTTAATACAAGACCATATAGGTATCAATAAGAACACCATTTTAGCAAATAAAACTTCAGTATGTAGTCTCTTTATGTCTCCCTGAAGCGTTTTTGGATTGGTCAAATCAATGCCTTTCTTTGCTTGAACAAATCATCATAGATAGGTGGATAGACCGATCTATCTAGATCTTTTTAGCTTATTTAATTTTCATTTATTTTTCATGATTTATTCCCATTGCATATGAAATATATATGGAAATACTCATCCCCTTATATCTAATAGCTGTTTGTATTTTATTTTTTTATGAAATATGTTCTGCCTATTGAGTTGAATTTTCCTAACCATTTGGAGTTCCTACTTTATTTAATCAGAACACCTGTTGTATACATTGCAAAATTTTCCTAGTGTTTGTTTTTGAAACTGATTTTTTTCCAGTAATATTATTTCTTTCCAAATAATTTTACTTTTTATATCTGTATGTACCAAACTTTTATTTGGAGTTTATAGTTTTGTCTTTTGCTAAATATAGCCATCCATATGTTGATGTTTTTTTCTAATAATTTGATGATTTTGTTTTTGTTATGAAGCCTTTGATGAAACCAGAAATTTGATGATGCAGAGATTAATGATCATTCTATATATTCAACAAGTTGTCAACCATTTTTTCCAGCAATATAATTTTGTAATTATTCCCCTAATGCTTTGAAATTCTACTTTAATGCTATATTTCCATTATGTCCCTAGATATATTTCTAGGCTCTTTTTTCTTTTTGCCCCACTTTCCCACCTAGCTACCTATGTGCATAGTAACAAACAATTTTAATTACTATAGATTTACAATGTCTTAATAATGCAGGCAGGAAAAAAATATCGACTGTGTCACATTTTTATTTTATTGAAATTTGCTGGAAATTCTTGTACATTAATATGATAAAATCAATTATATTAATTTACAATTTACACACACTAACGTACCTCTTTTACATGCTGATTTTGATGAGTTTTCTCTAATTGACACAGCTGTGTATCCACCATCAAAATCGAAACATAGAACATTTAGATTATTTTCAGTGTCCCCTGGTGCCCCTTCCGAGTCGCCTTGCCAAGGCCGTGAGTGATTTGCATTGTAAGTATAAATTTATTTAGATGAATATAATTTTTATTTTTAATTTTATTAATGTGGTGGATCACACTGATTCATTTGTGTATGTCAAACTACCCTTTCATCCAACGATTATCTCCCACTTGATCACGGTGTATGATGCATTTAATGTGCTAATGAATTCAATTTGCAATTATTCAATTTGCTATCATGTTAAGAATTTTTTCATCTGTATTCGCCAGGGTTATTGTCCTATAATTTTCTTTTCTTGTAGTGTCCCTTTCCGGCTTTAATATCAAGGTAAACTTGCCTCGTAAAATGGGTTTGAGAATATTCCCTCTTCTTCAGTTTTTGTTAAAGAGTTTAAGAAGGATTGGCATTAATTTGGCTTTAAATGTTGGGTAGAATTCACCAGTGAAACTACTTGGTCCTGGACTTTTCTCTGTTGATATTGAATCAGTAAGGAAGCTGATTCAATTTTCTTCCTTGTTTTAGGAGTGGTCAGTTTTTTCGGTTTCATCATGCCTGTGTATTTTTAGGAATTTATCCACTTACTCCAGGTTTCCCAATTTGTTGGTGTATAATTGTTGATGGTGTTGTCTTTTTATCTTTTGTATTTCTGTAATGTCAGTTGCAATGTCTTTAATCTCATCTTTAATTTTATTTATTTGAGTCTTATCTTTCTTGTTAATCTAACTAAAGGTTTACTTTTTTATCACTTCAAAAAAACAGCTCTTAATTTTATTGATCTTTTCTGTTCTATAATTCATTTTTCTCCGTCGATCTTTATTATGTTCTTCCTTCTGCTCACTTCAGGCTTAGTTTATTCTTTTTTCAGTTCCTTGAGTTGTAAATTTAGGTTGTTTGTTTGTGATTTTTTTTTTTTTAAGATTTTATTTATTCACCCTTCAGAGAGAGAGAGAGCACAGAAGCAGGAGGTGGAGGGAAAAGCAGGCTCCTCGGTCTGAGAAAGGAGCCAGATGTGTTTAATCTCAGGACTCTGGGATCATGACCTGAGCTGAAGGCAGATGCTTCACGGACTGAGCTATCCAGCTGCCTATGACTTTTTTTTCTTTATCAGCATTTGTCATTGTAAATCTCCATCTTAGGCTGCTTTTTCTGTATCCCACAATTTTTGTATGTTGAATTTTCATTTTCATTTTTTAAAAGATATTTTTGGGTTCCCCTTTTTATTTCTTGATTGACCGATTGCTTTTTAAGGAGTGTATTGTTTAATTTCTGTAACTGGTTTGGAGACTAGGTTGTGGCGGCAAGCCTGGTATTAGACCAGGCCAGGAACCTGGATTCACAGTTCACAAAAGAACCCAGTGCCTTGGGAGCTGGCCAACTCTGGGTTAGGCTGTGATCCTGTGTTCACAGGACCTCACTAGGAGCCTGGTCTGCCTGGTGCTGGAGCTTACTGGTACTGAGGTCTGCAGTGAAGTAGGGAGTTTCTCATGGCGCGGGTATCTCTCTCCATGTTGAGTAGCCTTGGGCTTGGGGAAGGAGTGATAGGTATGTTAATCTATATTTCCTACATTCCTCAATGCAGCCTTCTTCTTTCTGTGCTTCACTCAGGTGCTAGAACTCCTCACCTGGAGTCCTCTCTTATGAAGGTATTTTTGTGCATTGTCAATTGTTCGAATTGATGTTTTTGGGAGAGAACACGCACTAGAAATTCCAGTATCATCCCACAGCTTCTTGTTTTATTTCTCAGTTGACTGAAACCAGTTGTCCAGCAGTTTACTCAAGACGGAGAACAATATTCCCCAAAGTTTATCATATTTGAGAATGTTTGCCTTTTGCTTTTTTATATGTAAATGATTCTGAGGATTTTACTCAGTTTAAAATTCTTTGATCACTGTCTCTTTCCCAAAGCCTTCATAGTCACTGTTTTTTTTCTAGCTCTAAATTGCAGAGGTATGTGAAACAAGTCAGCTTTTTTTTCCTTTTTTTTTTTTTTTTTTTTTGGTAAGTAAAATATTTTTATTTCCTACTTTCTCAAGAGATTTAGTCTTTATCTTACAAAGTTGGCACAGTTTTGGTTGGTTTACAGCTTATCTCACTTGGAAGAGTACTATGTAGTACACTGTGCTGTAGAATGGTATCTTCTGTTATCTTTGTAAAAATTTCTTGAATTCTTTCATATTTCTTTTTTTTTTAAGATTTTATTTATTTGACAGCGAGAAACACAGCTAGAGAGGGAACACAAGCAGGAGGAGTGGAAGAGGGAGAAGCAGGCTTCCTGTTGAGCACGGAGCCCAATGTGGGGGCTCAATCTCAGGACTCTGGGATCATGACCTGAGCTGAAGGCAGTCGCTTAACAACTGAGCCACCCAGCTGCCCCAAATTCTTTAATATTTCTGTAACCGCTTTTCCTCAGGGATCCTAATTATGAATATACTGGGGATGTGGATATATGGGGCATATTTAACTACCATTCACATCTATGATATGTCTCTCTAAACAACTCATTTTTTTTTATCTTAGTTCTCATTTAGTTTACTCAATTTCACTTGAGCTGATGTTTATTGTCATTTACTCTGTTAGGAACATAAATTGTTCTTTTTTGAGGCCATAAGAAGAAATTTTTATTTCTGCAAAATCTTTTACAGCTTCTTTCTCTTCTTAATTTTCTAATTTATAGTCTATATTCTTAGAATTCTGAAACATTTCTCTCTTAATAATTTTTAGATATTATATATTTTTAATTATTTTTCTAATTTCTAAAGGATATCTGAACCTGAATTTCATCCAAGATATGAAAAAAATCTTCACTTGTATATTAATCTCTGTTCTGCCTTATTGACCATATATAACCCCTATAGAATTTTATATCTTGATATTATATGTCTTCTTCTATTAATTCTCATGTTAAATGGGAAGAATTCTTCCTGAACCAACCAATACCTTTTGGACTATGCTCCAACCTGGGAGGACATCTTCCTAATTCATAGTAAATATATAAATAATGGGGATAGGGGTGCTCTGTGCATGTGTGTGTGTGTGTGTGTGTGTGTGTGTGTGAAAGAAAGAGAATTAAAATTATTAGAGCAGCAACTGCATGGATGCTTATAAGGTTAGAAACCTAGGAGAGAGATATACATGAATCCTCTGTACTATTGAACTGATGGGACAAATCATTCTACCCAAAAGAGCTCAACTTGCTCCTGAAAATGCAAATTGTATTTTCAGTTAAAAAAAAATACAATTAATGTATTATATTAAGAGAAAAATTTGGACAGAGTTCAAATTTTATGAATTTGGAATATTAATGTTATTAATGTTATTTAATGTTATTTGGAATATTTTTAATTAATCCAGTTTAGCATTGATAGGAACAGAATTTAGATTTAAAATTCTTCTTAGATTTAAATTCTCACATTTTTTTAAATTTAGAAATAAAAACCCATCCATGTATAATCAAGACTCATTTTTATACAGTTATTCAAATATTTTATTATGATTGATAAGGATATAATTTTATTACCTTACATGGCTGTTCCAATATATTACCTCCCATGGCTATATTGATAAAAGTTATTTTTTGTCAAATTTATAATAGTTGGTTACACTATTATTAATGAATAGCTTGGGAAAAGAGTCAGTATAAATCCAAAATAAGTTAAGACCTTTACTGTAAGTTGATTTTACAAAAGGACACCTTGTATCATATAACCTAAAAATATAAGAGAAAGTGTCTATTTTTAAGACAATAACATACCCACAGATCCCGGCTAGCTTCCTCCCAAGCTTACTTCATGGTGATATTGTTGTTTAAAAAAAATTTTTTAAGGTTTCATTAATTTATTTGAGTAAGGGGAAGAGGGGGCAGAGGAAGAGAGAGAGGGAGAATCTTAAGCAGACTCCACACTGAGTACAGAGTTCGACATGAAGTTTAATCCCAAGACCTGGAGATCATGATGTGAGCTGAAGGTAGACACTCAACTGATTGGGTCACCCAGGCACCCCTGGTTGTTTTTAACTTAATTTTTGTTTTAAATCTAATAAATAAAAAAAAAAGATTCACCAACCTCTAGAAAAACATGCTAACTGTCAAACCTGGTAGGTTTTTCTTAGGAACATTATTATTTTCTGTTTATACGTCTCAACATTTATTTTTTTCAATCTACAAAAATGGTATCAAATGATGTTCTGCTAATTTCATTATAATAATAAGCTTGAGAATTGATGCCTAGACTCGATGTTTAATTTTGTCTAAGAATTTGTCAGATAAATTTATTTTTGGCAAAGAAGATTACAGGAATTAGTTTCATTGGTTTCCTCCTGCCTGTCTAGATACTTAATCAAAAAAATGAAAATATTATTTTCTGCATTTACACTTAACTATTTTAAAACTCAACATAGAGTTAAATGGACACAAAATATTTTAAAATTTGGCTGTGAGCTTGGGTTCTTTCTCTTCAATCATGAAATGTTTCAGAAATCTAAAAAGTCAGTGTTCCCTGCCCTGAAACTCAATGATAAAATTTCCAACAGACTAAATGGTCTGGAATCAAAGTTTTTACTCTAGTCATTGTAATTTTATAATATATTAAAATTTAGATTCCATTTTATTAATAAATGACCATAAATAATATCAGTCAATATATTTTTGTAAATTTCAGCTCAAGATTTATGTTTTAAAAATTCAAAATATATGTCTTATAAACAGGTCAAAATACAAGATCTCCAACTTCTATATTGGCATCCAGTAATCTAGGAAGTATTATAGAAGAAAAGGAAACAGGGCTATCACTTTTGTTGAGACTAGGACAATACTGATTATTGATTTTTCTTTATCTATTTGATAATATTCAATTAATACCGAATATAGTCTATAGGAAGACATTCATCTTTTTTAATTTTGGTTCATAGTCACATTATAAAAATGAGTTAAAATGATGGTCTAGGTGCGCCTGCGTGACTCAGTCCTTAAGCGTCTGCTTTTGGCTCAGATCGTGATCCCAAAGTGTCTGGATCCAGCCCCTCATTGGGCTCCCTGCTTGGTGGAGAGCCTACTTCTCCCTCTCCCACTCCCCCCTACTTGTGTTCCCTCTCTAGCTATGTTTCTCTCTGTCAAATACAAAAGTAAAATCTTAAAAAAAAAAAGATGGTCTGGTCTGGATTTTATAAATGATATTAACAAATACTTTGAGCCTTAACAAAATATAACAAGCTCAGTATTGTATATTTGCACATGTCTTTTTAATTTTGAGCTGAGCATTTTATTTATTTATTTATTTATTTATTTATTTATTTATTTGAGAGAGAGAGAGAGAAAGCATGAGAGGGGTAGGGTCAGAGGGAGAAGTAGATACAGCCCCCCAAACAGGGAGCCCAATGTGGGACTCCATCACAGGACTCCAGGATCACAACCCAAGTGAAAGGCAGGGGCTTAACCAGCTGAGCCACTCAGGTGGCAGAAGCTCTGAGCATTTAAAAACCATATTTTTTCCCTCTAGCAATTATTCAATTGTTTTAACCACTGCTAAAACAAAACGAAACAAAACAAAAACAAAACAACACAAAAACAACAACAACAAAAAACTTTATATAAAGAGAAAACTAGTTTGGAAAAGTAAACTGAATTCCCCACTTCTAGGCCTATGTAATTATCACATAATCATGTAATATAAAATTTTTTTAAGATTTTATTTGACAGAGAGATCACAAGTAGGCAGACAGGCAGGCAGAGAGAGAGGAGGAAGGAGGCTCCCTGCTGAGCAGAGAGCCCGATGGTGGCCTTGATCCCAGGACCCTGAGATCATGACCTGAGCTGAAGGCAGAGGCTTTAACCTACTGAGCCACCCAGGCACCCAGTCATGTAATATAAATATTAAAGATGTAGAAAGCATGAGGAGGAGTAGACAAAATAAATATTAAAAACATTTTATAGAGCTTTTGAATTAAAGTTGGATATTTGACATTCCGTACTAGATAATTAATATATAAATAATCAATATAAATGTAATTAAGCTTCATTTATAACATAAATTTGAAGGAGATAAAATATGAACCAAATATCAAAGATATTGCAATGTTTTATATAAAGTGATTAAATTAAATCCCCCCCAAATTAAGGTAAACTATGTGTTGGTTAATGTGAAGGTATGAACAGGATCTAAAAGATACCTCTTCGGGACACTGGGTGGCTCAGTGGGTTAAAGCCTCTGTGTTTAGATTGGGTCATCATCTCAGGGTCCTGGGATGGAGGCCCACATCGGGCTCTCCGTTTAGCAGGGAGTCTGCCTCCTTCTCTCTCTGCCTGCCTCTCTGTCTGCTTGTGATCTCTCTGTCAAATAAATAAATAAAAGCTTAAAAAAAAAAGATACCTCTTCAGCCAGGAAATTAAAACTTCCTTGTTTAATGAATGATGTTTGCAATATGAGATAATATGAAATGTTAACACAGAAATTACAAAAGTCATGGAAATCATTGCACATGGAGCAACATTGAAATACAATTCCTTCTATATTCCTGTTTAATGCGACTTTATTAATAAATCCCATGCAATTTTCGTATTGTATAATAAATGGAGTAAGCAGAGGGATAAATGGGTATGATGAAAAAGAAGACTTCTTAGAACAAGTTGAGAATTCTATTTCATTTTCATTCAGTTGAGTTAAATGGACACACACTGGGCCCATGCTATGTGTTATTTACTTTCCTATATACTAAGTTTTTAAAATAAAAATATTGATCATTGTGTCCAGGAACACTAGATGTGAGAATCAGACAACATAGACTGAACAGAGGAAAAAAAGAAATTTGTAAATGGTTAAGCTCCTTGAATTTTTGCAATAATTGTTTCCAAAGAGTTAAATGTGACTTAACCTCATACATATTTGAGATAATTGACAGTAATGATATCTAATTGGAACCTATCTACTACCACACCTATCTGTTGTGACAAAGGCATTTTTCCCAATAGTCTAATAAAAATATTAAAAAGTGGCATGAATGATTAATTTTCCAGACAGAGAATAGAGACAAAAATTACATTATTGTCCTCACTTACCTATAAGAGTGTATATAATTGGGGCACTTGGGTGGCTCAGTCATTAAGTGTCTGCCTTCAGCTCAGGTCATGATCCCAGAGTCTTGGGATCAAGCCCCATATCGGGCTCCCTGCTCAACAGGACGCCTGCTTCTCCCTCTCTCACTCCTCCTGCTTGTGTTCCCTCTCTAGCTGTGTTTCTCTCTATCAAATAAATAAAATCTTAAAAAAAAAAAAGAAGAATGTATGTAGTTATATTTTGGGACAAAGTAACTCTCCAAGACCAGACTCTAGAAAAAATAGGGGGAGGTTATTGATCTGGACATTTTCCAGGTAAACGTAAAATTATAGCATGGACAAAGTCCATCTGGCCATCAGAGGGATTAGCCAAGATTCTTCTAGAAAGAATATGAGTGAGGTTGTTATATGTTTGTAATATATATGCAATGTTCTTAAAAAGGGGGTTGAGAGATAGTAAATACTAAAATAATTTTACTTGTTACTAATAATTATATCCATTACTATATTCCCAGGTTGGGGGCGCCTGGGTGGCTCAGTTGGTTAAGCGACTGCCTTCGGCACAAGTCATGATCCCGGAGACTCAAGATCGAGTCCCACATCGGGCTCCCTGCTCGGCAGGAAACCTGCTTCTCCCTCTCCCTCTCCCCTGCTTGTGTTTCCTCTCTGGCTATGTTTCTCTCTGTCAAATAAATAAAATCTTTTAAATAAATAGATAGATAGATAGATAGATAGATAGATAGATAGATAGATAGATAGATAGATAAATTCCCAGGTTGTATTGATTTTCTTCACTCTGATATTTTATTTTGCAGTGGGGTCAGTAGAGGAGTTCATTTAGAATTGTACATAACACCAGAGTTTCTGCTTTAGGAACTGCAACCAAAGCTTTCCATTTCTGTAAATATTATAAAATTACACAAACTCAGTATATCCAAAGTTAAAACATTCTAACGGAATTATTGCAGGATAATTAACATAGTATTTATCATATATATTTGAAGTGTACAATTTAGGTTTTGACATAGGCACATACTCATGACACCATTACAACAAAAACATACTGAACATACTTATTGCCTCCCAGAGCCCTCATACTGCTTGTATTATTTCCCTTCATCCCTATTCCTATCTCCTTCTCATCTGCAGGCATCCGCTGATATGCTTCTGTATCTCTCTGGATTATATTGCACGTTCTAAAATTTATATGGATAGAATTATACAGAATCCATTCTCTTGAGGGATTTGGCTTCTTTCAGTCAGTAAAGTTACTTTAAGACTTCATTTATCTCATAGCATGTATTCATTTTTATATTGGGAAATATCCTAATGAATGGCTATGCCAGGTTGTTTACCCATTAAATTGCAATGAACGTTTAGCTCTGAATTAATACAAATGAAGCTTCTATAAATATTCACGCAGAAGTATGGACATATGCTTGCATATCTCATAAGTATATACTGAGAAATACAATGGCTGGATCATATGATAGGTAGTTGTATTATTAATTTTTAAAGAAATTGCAAACCTATTTTCCTAAGTGATTGTCTCAGTGAGAATTCTAATTTCCTCACATCCTCACCACACTTTGGTATTCTTGGGCTTTTAAATTTTGGCCATTATGACAGATGTGTAGTGATATCTCATTTAGTTTTTTTAAAATAATAACCAGTGTGTTTTAATATTTTTATGGGCTTATTTACCATGTGTTTATCTTTTTGGTGAAGTTGTTTATCATATGTATGATTTGCAAATATTTTTCTAAGTGTGTGAATTGTACTTTCTTTTTCCTTAGCAGTGTCTTTGAAGAACAGATTTTTTAATTTGATGAGTCCCAGTTTTTCAATTTTCTTTTTATGGAGCAAGTCTTTGTTGTTGTATCTGATAAATCATTGTCTAATCCATGGTAACAAGGATTTTCTCTTGTGTTTTCTTCTAGAATATTTACAGCTTCTAGGATTTACATTTAGATGTCTGGTTTATTTTGACTTAATTTTTATATGAGGTATAGGTATAGGTGCATAAAAATATGAATTCTTTCACTCATTTATTAATAGTAATGTTCAGTTCATGTATTAGTTTCAGTAGGTTTCATAGATTCTACTGAATAGCTAGATAATCATGGTATTTGCAAATAAAAGTATAGAAGATCATCAGAAAAATTTTTTTTTCCTTTCTAATTCAGATTTATTTTATTTTTTTTCATATTGTATTGACTAAAATTTCCAGTACAATGATGGGTAGAAGTGATAGATATGGATCATTATGTTTTCTGCCATATCTTAAAAATAAGTGATCATTTATTTTCCTGTAGATACAATCTTAACTGTAGATTTTTGTAGATGCCTTTTATTAGGTTTAGGAAGTCTCCATCTGTTCTTAATACTTCAGGAATTTCTATCAGTAATGAATGTAATGAATGTAGAATTTTGTTAACTGCTTTATCTGCATTTATTGAGATGGTCATTTTTTTTAATTTGATGTAATGAATTAATTTACTTTTCACATTTTAAATCAATTTGGAAAAACCATACTTGGTAATTGGGTGTTATTTTTTGTTCTTATATATTCAATTTCTTAAAATTTTATTGAGAATTTTTATAGATTTTGTGATATAATTTTTATTTTCTTGAAGTGTCATAATCTAGCTTTGGCATCATGGTATTCCTGGTCTTCTACAATGAGTTGAGATATATTCCATTCTGCTCAAGTTTCTGGAAGTTTGTGGAGAATTTATATTTTTTCTCTTTAAATGCTGAGTTGAATTCACCAGTGAGGTCGTGTGGGTCTAGAAATTTCCTTGTGGAGAAGTGTTTTAACTATTTTTTTTTAAAGATTCTATTTATTTGACAGAGAGAAACACAGCCAGAGAGGGAACACAAGCAGGGGGAGTGAGAGAAGGAGAAGCAGACTTCCCGCCGAGCAGGAAGCCCGATCCTGGGTCTCTAGGATCATGACCTGAGCCGAAGGCAGTCGCTCAACCAACTGAGCCACCCAGGCGCCCCAAAGTGTTTTAACTATTAAAGATAGGCTATTCTTCAATGGGCCCTTGTTCTCCCCAGATATGTTGTCTCATGTTCTCAGCCCAGTAATATTCCAAGGATAATTCTCCAGCTCAGAAACTGCTGAAACATGGAAATTATTTCTGAGGAACCAAGATCGTCAGAATAAAGAATCTTAACAACAATAACATCACTATGACACAGCTAAAAATGTCTGGGAGAGTATATAATAAAGAAATAAAGAACAGCCAGAGCCCGGGACTGTGGAAAATACACAGCAAAAACCTTTTATTTTCGTGTCACTGTTAAAGGTTATAAACCACTCAAGTTTCTAAAATGAATGTGCAGTGAATGTGCATGTAGATCCAGGTGACCAGCTAGTGTCAGATTTGGTTTATAGTTAATATAATCAGTGTGTAATACAGCCCTAAGAGGAAACAGAACACAAATAAAGAACACTGAAGGGAAGATAAGCATTAGGTAAGGTTCATGATTAGTTCATATTAACACACACACAGACACACAAAATCTAACATTTTTTAGAAGCTTACAATGTCTCAAATTCTATTAAGCATAAAGGCAACATCCAAAATGGATACTTCCCTATAATGCCAGAAATAGTATGAACAAGTAACCTCATGATGAAAAACTTCTGTAAATTGTTTATATTTACAAGTTGTAGATTTCAATAAAACTGTACTTATTATCTGAAATACTGGCCAGCCTGAAAAAAAAAATATTTTATTTTTCTGTTGTGTTTTATTTTTCCCCTCTTTTCTTAGGAGAAATAAATTTTCTGTTTTCATAGACTAATTAATATCAATAATACTGTATTATGTATTGGGTTGCAGAAATATAACAAGGAAGGGGAATTTGCTTCTACTTTTTAAATATTTGAATACCAAGGTTAATGTTTAAGAAAGTTTATAGCATGAGAGTAGTTTATAACAAGACAGAGATTAAAAAGAAAAGAAAAAGATACCAAAAGAGAGATGGATGTGCACATAAGTCCATTATTTATTTTAACATGTTAACATTGTCCATCAGAGAAATGAAGTCAAATAATTGTCATTGGCTTACTAAACTTTCTTGGGTAGTATAATGACCACAATAATAGTTGACATATGCTGAGTGTTTATCAATGCCAGACTGTTTTGTCTGCAGGAAATACACACCCCCTCATTAAATAGCTCTTAAACATACAGATACTTCAGGCATGCATTATTACTATTTCTATTTTAACATAAGAAAACTGAGCTATAGTGAACTTAAGTAAATCTTCAGGATCATAAACTGGTCAGTTGTAGGTTTATTATTCCAACCAATTTGCACATTGAGCTTGTACCAAGTTATACTCTGTAAATGTATTTCTCTGTGCTTATAACTTGGCAAAATATTGGTTTTAATTCTATCTGCTTTAAGATCATACAAGAGCGGCGCCTGGGTGGCTGAGTCAGTTAAGCAGGTACCTCCTGCTCAGGTCATGATCAAGGGCAGAGAGTCTGTTTTCTCCCTTTCCTTTCTTTTTTCTTTTCTTTTCCTTTCTTTTCCTTTCTTTTCTTTTCTTTTCCTTTTCTTTCCTTCCCTTCCCTTCCCTTCCTTTCCCTTCTCTTCCCTTCCCTTCCCTTCCCTTCCCTTTCCTTTCCTTTCCTTTCCTTTCCTTTCCTTTCCTTTCCTTTCCTTTCCTTTCCTTTCCTTTCTTTTCTTTTCTTTTCCTTAATTCTATTTATTTGACAGAAACACAGCTAGAGAGGGAACACAAGCAGGGAGGATAAGAGAGGGAGAAGCAGGCTTCCCGCCAAGCAGGGAGCCAGATGTGGGGCTTGATCCCAGGACTCCAGGATCATGACCTGAGCCAAAGACAGATGCTTAACGAATAAGCCACCCAGGCGCCCCAGAGAGTCTGTTTCTCCCTCTGTCCTTCCCCGCCACGGGTCATGAGCTTTCTCACTCAAATAAATAAATAAATAAATAAATAAATAAATAAACAAACAAACAAATAAATAAAATCTTAAAACAAAGATAATATGAGAAAACTAGAATATGTAATTTCTCTTAAAAAAAACTAAAAAATAAAGTCCAAACCACTTTAAAAAAGCATTAAAGTAACACATATGATGCATTATGGCTGACTGAACCATTTCTTATTGTCCCATATGGTTTCTCTCATGCATTCAAATACTTCACTCAAGCCTTTCAAATTCAGATCAGCTATAGGAATATGGGCCCAATTCTTTTTTAAAAAATATTTTATTTATTTATTTGACAGAAAGAAACACAGGGAGAGAGGGAACACAAACAGGGGGAGTGAGAGAGGGAGAAGTGAGAGAGGGAGAAGCAGGCTTCCCACTGAGCAGCCAGCCCGATGCGGGGCTCGATCCCAGGATTCTGGGATCATGTCCTGAGCCTAAGGCAGACGCTTAATGACTGAACCACTCAAGAACCCCCCCCCATTCTTTATTAAGTACTTTTGTTGTCTATATCAAATATCAGAAAAAATACATATATATATATATAAAAATACAAGTAATTCAAAGTAGCAGGAGGATAACTTTATAAAGATGAAAGATGTAATTCACCATGTGGAGGTAACTATAGTAATTATATTTCTTAAAACTTTATTAGAGGCATTATACAAAACCAGTAAAATCCAAGAAGAAATTTATCTGGATTTATAAAGAGTTTGAATAAATATTTTCAATGGTACCATTCTTTTCTGCCTTTGCAAAATATAGAATCAATATTCACATATTTTATAAAATATTCATAGAATTATGTATTAATCATTCTCCAATAATTTGTTATTATCAAAAATGCTCTATTTTTAAAAGACCTGTCTTTTCCACTTCTATGGCTCATTTAGTTACTCCACATTTTTCTCCATACCAACAGTGATTTATAAAATGTACACAGAGGGAGAGGCTGCTGGGAAGATGGCAGAGTAGGAAAACCCTAGGCTCACCTCTTGCCATGTGGCCACTTAGAGAGCGCCCTCATCTGCATAAAAAAACAGAAAACAGCTGGAAAGCCAGGGAACAGACACTCCATGGTGTGACATAGACAAGAAGCCACAGTGAAGCAGGTCTACCCCTCCAATCATTCTTGGCAAGAGCCCATCAAAGCACTGCCACAAACCTGCCAGTATGCACACAGTCCAGCAGAAGAAGGCCAGCACCACTCCAGAGTGAGTCCTGTTCTGGAGAGAGGGGAGAGAACCACATACCAGTCTGACTGTGATCCCAGCAGGGGCTGAGGGCAGGCTGCTGGTCTGACTGCAAGCCTCATCCACCACAAGAACCTTTTTAGGGGACAACTCAGGGAAAGTACCTGCAGTTTGGTGCTACTTCATCTCTGGTAAATGTCAGGTCTGACTCAGCTCAAGCCCAGGGCAGCCCTCGAGCAGCGTACTAACACCACAGGCACCAGACTCTGCCTGCAACAGGTAGACAGCTATCACAGGCTGGACTGCAGGCAAACACAACTCCACCACAACGGTAGGACACCCCTGTAGCAACATACATAGGAGACACCCCTGAAGTGCCGGGCTGTGGGGAGCAGGGGACATTGTACTGTAGGACCTCTTCTTCATAAACCCACTCCTTTCAAGTGCAGGAGACAGCTGACTTTCCTAACACAGAGAAACAGACACAGCAATAAAAAGAATGAGAAGACAGTGGACTATGTCCCAAATGAAAGAGTAGAACAAAATCAGAACAAGAGACCCAAAGAAAATGGAGATGAGTAATACGTCTGATAGAGAATCTAAAGTAATGCTTATAAAGATCCTCACTAGGATTGATGAAGCAGTGCAGGACTTCCATGAGACCCTCCACCAAGAAATAGTAGATGTAAGAAAGAACCAATTAGAGCTCCTGGACTCACTAAATGGAAATAAAAATAGACTACCTGGAATAAATAGCAAACAAGAGGAAGTAAAAGAAAGGATCAACTCTCTGGAGGACAGAATCCTGGAAAGTAATCAGACTGAGCAGATGAGAGGGGAAAAAATATGCAAAATGAGAATAGACCCAGGAGACTCAGTGACACTCTCAAGCATAACACTAGCATGATAGGGATCCCAGAGGGAGAAGAGCAAGAAAAAGGGGCAGAAGATTTGTCTGAAGAAATAATAGCTAAAAACTTCCTGAGTCTGGGGGAGGAAAGAGAAATCTAGATCCAGGAAGCACAGACAGCCCCCAACAAAACCAACCCAAAGATGTCTTCACAAAGACACAAAGTAAATAAGATGGTCAAAAGCAGTGATAAAGAGAGAATTTTAAAAGCAACAAGAGAAAGGAAAGCAGAGACGTGTAGGGGAAACCCCATATGGCTATCACTAGGGTTTTCAGCAAAAACTGCAGGCCAGAGACAGTGGCATGATAAATTCCAACTGCAAAAAGAGAAAAAAAAAAAAATCTATAGCTAAGAATACTCTATCTAGTAAAGCCTTCATTTAGAATAGGAGAGATAAAGTTTCCCAAAAAACAAAAATGAAAGGCAAAGCCAGCCACATTCTTGTCATGCATGATGCCATCGGCCTGTGGGTCCCAAATTCACAGTCCTGCCGATCTCCTGCCCAGGTGAGCATGCACGGCCTGCCACCTGCTCAATGCTAAGTCAGTATACTTCACCACAGCCCTGGGAAGGGCTCCAGATGTTTTTGCAACCTGCTAGCCTGGGGTGGGCCCAGGGGTGGCAAATGACCTGGTGGCTCACTATAGCTGCCCCATCTACCTAGAGGTGTACCACTTACCCATGGCCATTGATAGTCACATCACACTTGGCTCTAGCGTCCAGGATGTCAGGGGCTGTGATGTCACCACAAAAGGGGTTCACACTCAACCACTTCATTGGCATACTGGCTGACCAGCAACTTTGCCAGGTCTGGACCCCAGAGATGCTGACAGTGAGGGTTGGGGGGCACTCCTCAGGTACTCTAGGGCAGCAGGTGCAGACCTGAGCACTAACCACCTTCCATTCAGTCCATGGAGCCTGGGATGGTCAGCTGTAAATAATTGCCTTATGGCTTTTTCTGTCAACTCTTTTAAAAAGTCCATGTACCACCAGCCTGGCACAGTTTAAACCTGTGTTATTTAAAGGTCAGCTATCCTAATAATTAGAGAAATGAATCATTCTTATTATAGAAAACATAATTCTATAATATATAATTTGTTTTAAATTAAAGGAGTAGAAACTCTTTTGGAATGGGTAGTTCTCAATTTATTTGGAAGATAAAAAGGCATATGCAAGACATTTTTTGAGATAGAAGTACAATAATGTGGGTTTTTATTACCAAATATTAAAGTTCTCATAACATAAACTATGTACAACAGGTACAACAAAGGCAAAGAAAATAATTGAATATAATTTTAAGTTTAGGAATAGATCATAATATATAGGTTGACTACTTTCTTAACTGCTGTTTTCAAGAGTGTGTTGTAAGTTATATAGTGGGTAATTGTAAAATTGTGTTTAATGTAGATTAACATTGTGAGGAAGATAAATATGTCATATTCATCCACTGCTTGTATGTAGATGAATAAAATTTATTATAATAGGCAATAATTAGCATATAACAATTGCAAATTTTCCATTGACAGAATATTGAGTAAGAAGAAACTCTTCCATTTGTTTTCTTCGTTTAAGTAGTATAAGAGCAGTACTGTGTTAAATTTTAGAGGTTAAAATGTTGTGGCCTAATTATTTTTATAGATGCCAACATATTTTTTCTCTCCTCTTCTCTTTCTTTCCCTCTTAATTCTTCCTCCCTCCCTTCTCCTATTTTCCCTTCCTGCCTTTCCCCATCCTCCCACACTCCCCTCTTGCTTTTCTTTTTCTTTCTTTCTTTCTTTCTTTCTTTCTTTCTTTCTTTCTTTCTTTCTTTCTTTCTTTCTTTCTTTCTTGCTTTTTTTCTTTTTCTTCTTCTTTCACAGAACTAATTATGATTTCCATGATTGTTGTTCAATTTTCTCCTTATAAAACAATTTAATAAGAGTACCTCGTTTACATATTCAAGGAATCACATCCTTAACAGGAAACAAGCCCTCATTTTCATGCCTAGGGAAGGATCTCATGCCTTACTAAACAGGCACTTTTGCTTTTCTTCCTTTCTTTTTATTAGTTGCCACAAGTCATTATAAAGAACAAGGGTACTCTTTTTCCAAAGCACCTGCATTTAATTGTAGGTTATTGCTTGTCCTGCTGGAAGACAAGAGCAGCTGGATTAAAATAAACTGTACTGATACAAGAAGAAAAAAAGAGGTAGAGAACATTCTCACTTGGAGAATGATTTACATTGTTTAGAGGGGAAAAAAAATCCACAAAATTAAATAGAAGCTCTGAAGCTAAATAACGTAGATGCTCTGGTTTTGCCAAGATTTTATTTTTACTTCCCCTTCCTTTGACTCCATCATGTTAACACTCTGAAATAAAAGCATTATAATCTGAAAGTCAATATGCTGAGAAGTATCTATTAAAACCTCACTTTACAGAAAAAATACTGTAGTTGACTGAGCTTTCAGTCTCCTGTTTATTAGTGGAAAGATTTCCCACACAGCCTTGGCTGTTTTTCAAAGTCTACATTTAAATGCGTGTAATTCAATAAGATAAGACACTATGTCTTTTAGGTGTGGTTTACTTACAAGATAAATTTTAACTTAAATGAAGGCAGTAAATATTTTTCTTCATCTTGTTGTCTATAGAAGGTTTTAATTGGTTACTTTCTGAAAGGTTATGAAATCCAGTCATGCAAAAGGATAAGAAAAGTATGCACATTTTGAATTTCATAATAACTACTTTCAATCTTTACAGGAATGTTTTATGGAACAGAAACTATAACTAGAAGTTGCAAAGACATCTGCAAAAATACCTTTACCCCACTTTTTATTTAATGTTCTCTCTGACTATGCAACTATAAGGCAGGGAAAGATAATAAAACTAGATATGTAGTCTGGACTTGAACATATTGTACTGGGTATTTTTTTTTAACCCATTGCAGTAACATAAAACATATTTACAGTATGGAGCCTGGGAATCAGGAATTACACTTGATTCCCTTTACTGTTTCATTCTTTTTCTCTTTTTTTTTTAAGATTTGATTTATTTATTTAACAGAGACAGACTACAAGTAGAGGAGAGAAGCAGACAGAGAGAGGAGGAAGCAGAGCTGAGCAGAGAGCCCGATTCGAGACTGGATCCCAGGACCCTGGGATCAGGACCTGAGCCGAAAGCAGAGGCTTTAACCCACTGAGCCACCCAGGAGTCCTGTTTCATTCTTTTTCTTGTAATTATACATATGGACATTCTGAAAATATTAAATTTTATAAACTATATTCACACTGAAAAATGATATAAAATATATAAAATACAAAATTTAGATATTAAATATCATCAGGATATAAAAAACAGTCAACGTGAGCCTGTCTCATTATTTAAAGACTGGTAAATCAGAGAATTTTGTTTTTATCTTATGTGGCACTTTGAGGGCAGGCTCCTGTGCCATAATGTAAAAGGTGCTAGGAGCTGGCATTCTTTCAATTCAGTGTCACAATATGACAATCTCTACCTTCTCAAGAAGAAGAAATTAGAGCACTGTATTAATAATGGATGTCGTGGATATTAAGGAAACACAGTGGAATGAATGAGAATGAAATGAAATAAATTCTTAAAAGTGATACAACTGGGGGCGCCTGGGTGGCTCAGTTGGTTGGGCGACTGCCTTCGGCTCAGGTCATGATCCGGAGACCCGGGAGCGAGCCCCACATTGGGCTCCCTGCTCAGCGGGAAGCCTGCTTCTCCCTCTCTCACTCCCCCTGCTTGTGTTCCTTCTCTGGCTGTGTTTCTCTCTGTCAAATAAATAAAATCTTTAAAAAAAAAAAAAAGTGATACAACTGAAAGCAAATTATAGAACATTCAGTAAATTTTTCACAGCTACAGTTACTATTTGCTTACTTTTTCCATTATGTCTGTGTTTTGCATGCTACAAAACCAACTATTGTTTTGTAGATATGCTTTACATATATGGTAGTCACCCAGTAAACAATTACTTATTAATTCTTCTCTGAATATCATTTCTATGAAACCATCTATATCTGGTATATGATATCTATAGTTTTAGTTCCTCCCTTCTATTATTCTTATTCTTGATTTTGCTGTGTTCAGGTTTAAGTTCTTTGTAAAGTATATATTTTCTTTACCCCCCCCACTTAGTGTGTGTTGGTACATACATTATATGAATGCAATGAATTTTTTAATCCATTTATTTTAGGTATGTTTCTGAATTAAGTAGTTTTTTCAAAAATTTAATCCATTCACTTTGGTTTACTTATTATTAGATGTATTTTTTATTAAATTTTCTGCTTTCTAAAATTAATTCAATATTTATATGAATTTTACCAATGTTATCATGACTATGTAATCATGATATAAATTCAGAAAAAAATTGTTGAAAATGTAATTATTTAAATATATATATTTCCATCAATTTGATTTATTGATACATAGTGTAAAGAAAAAAATTCAACAGAAAATAAGAGGCATAAGTTAAATTTTTGATGAAGAGAGGAAAAATATCAAATCAGTTTTATTGATTCCAGAACTGATTTTATTTCCCTTAAGTTTCATGAGATGAGGAATAAAATCAAAGTTGGGTTGATTCACAATGAAAGTGGTTTTGGATTTTTTTGTTGTTGTTCTGTTTTGTTTTGTTTGTTTGTTGTGGTTGCTTTGGTCATTGAAATTATCTCTGAGTTAGAAGATTTAGAAGTCTAATAAATATAGTAGCCAAACTGCTTGAGCTTTGAAACAAGCCTTTTCCTCTTACTAGGTATGGGTCCTTATGGCAAACAGAACCTAATTGTAAGGTTGATGTGTAAACACCTGAATTTTTATGTGTGATGGGTTTAGAACAGTGACTGGCACATGTGTTCTCACTAAAGTCATTGTTGCCTTATCATTATTTTTATTCCTTTCCAGAGTGCTAAACTAATTGAGAAATTAAGCAAAGCTATAAGATTTATCTGAAACAAGAGGGTCTTTGTTGGAAAACAAGCTGATGTTGGAGATTGTGGTTCACCAGAAGTGATTAGGTTTCCAAAGCAGAATCTGAGAATGAAACAGACTTCCTACCATTTCACAGTCAGTCACGCATTAGGACAGACATCTCTGCTACAGTGACAGTGTTTAAGGGGAAAAAATTAAAGGCATGAAGGGATGCAGAGGAACAGGAAAGTAGGGAAATACCAAAAGATAGGGAAAATGAAGAAGCTACACCCGAGATTCTGTTTTCTGTTTCGAATGTCTCACATCATCAAAATCACTCCAGCAATACCAAGGCCTAGGCAAGTGAAGGGGATAAAAGGAAAGGATCATGGTAATAAGGGTAATAATAAATTACCCTCTACAATGATGGTGATTTCAAAGGGGAAAGAAATAAGCCTCTCTCCCTGCTCAAAAAAATAAATTAATTAAATTTAATTAAATTTAAAAAAAAAAAAAAGGATGAGTAAATCTATTACATGGCAAATGGTCTAACAATTACTTTGAAGAACAGACTTCAAATAGTACCTAATTCCAGACAGGTCTGTGGGTTCTTTTCATTGTTTTCCCAGATAACTAAAATAATTGATTAGGAAATATATTGTTTAATACATTTAAGGAATCAAATAATGTCCTCCATATGCATGCATTTGTCATTTAAACAATATTTATTGCCATTGAAGATGCAAAAACTGTCCATTCAAATTGTGTGATGTGAAAGATTTTCAATAGGCATAGGAATAAGAACAGACACAGGTAACAGGTATAGGTGTAGATATAAGATAGCTATAGGGGAGGACATAAGAAAAGGTATAGCTGTATCTCTGTATACTTATAGATATGTTTGTTCATATAATTTTAGAGTGAAACAATTGTGAAACAACAATGTTTTAAGGTATGGAATTATGAAACACTGTGGTTAGGAAAATATTATTTCCACTTATTTGGAAAAGGCAATCATAATCTAAGTTTGGAGAGACTTTTGAAGATTAACAACTATTAGGTCCACAGATGCTTGGCTTTACTGATATTACTATCAAAACAAACACAAGATAAAACCACATGAGTAGAGGCACCTGGGGGGGCTCAGTCAGGTAAATATCTGCCTTTGGCTCAGGTTAGGATCCCAGGGTCCTGGGATTGAGTCCAGAATGGGACTTTCTGTTCGGCAGGGGTCTCCTCTTTCTGCCCTGCTCCCACTAATTCTCTCAATCTCTCTTTCTCTCAAATAAATAAAATATTTTTAAAAATCATATGATTAATTGTAAAGATTACTATCAGTCTTAAGAAAAGTATTTGTTGGAAATTTATATTTTCACTTTTTTTAAAGATATTTATTTGAAAGAGAGAGAGTGATCACGTATAGAGCAGGAAGAAATGAAAAGAGGCGTAGGAGAGGAAGAAACAGACTCCCCACTGGGCAGGGATCCCAATGTGGGGCTTGATCCCTGGACCTTGAGATCATGACCTGAGCCAAAGGCAGCTGCTTAACTGACTGAGCCACCCAAGCACTTTTATTTTAGCCCTTTTAATCCAACATAATTAACATTCTTATAATATTTTAAGTTAGCCTAATTCTATTCAGTCTAAAAGTGATTAGAGCTCATCATGAAACTAATATTGTTCAATTAAGGGGTTTATTTTACATAGAGAAACTATATAAAATATTATTCTCAATTTCAGTTTTGCAGAAACATAGATACTTAACATTGAGGGTCTATTTTGTAAGACCTATAGGTAGTAAACTGCTATATATAAAAAATAACTTCCTTTAAAGTTTATAAATCAGAAAAATTATACAAACAATATAAGTGAAAAAAGAAACCACATATATGTTACATTCACCACTTTTTTACTTTTCTTACTATTGTCCCCCAGATGATCCTGTTTTCCTTAGGTATATTTTTCTTCTGAAAGCTGTTATTGTTGTTGGTGGTGTTTTGTTTTTTTTTACATGGCAAATAAATGACAAGATTATTACAAAAGGGAAAAAAATAAGATTAAAACAGATACAATGTCATCACTCAGTTATATTTCTGCTTTAATTTTGCCATCTCCTTCTTGTGAATGTGAGTATGTATAGACAGATTTCCTAAAGGTGAAGGTCATAAGGTACAAAATTGTTTGTTTAGTTTAAATCTTTCACAGAAGAATTTGCAAATCAAAATAATCAGGTGGTTAGGAGCATGTATTTGACATCAGACTGAAATATGTTCAAATTCAGGCTCTGCCACATTGTAGATCTAGGAACTTATCAATTTGTTTAACCCTTCAATCCTCAAACACTCCATTCAAAACTTAGCCTAATAATATCTACCTCAATAGTTTTTACAGGAATCAAATGAAATTATGTATGAAAATAATACAGAATGTGCAATATTCCTTACCTACTAAGCATATAGCAATATTATTTTTTGTGCTGAAACAATGACTGGATATAATTATACTTTAGAATCATGGTAAATGCATCCACTGTAATGTCATAAAGAAGACATAAACTTAAGTGAAGGACATATGCTTATTACAGAAATGGCTTTCTTGTGGGTGCCTGGGTAGCTCAGTCGGTTAAGCATCTGACTTTGGCTTGGGTCATGATCTCACTGTCTTAGGACTGAGACCTGAACCAGGCTCCTTGCTCAGCAAGGATCTTCTTGTCTCACTCCCTCTCCCTTTGTCCCTCACCCCTACTTGTGCTCTTTCTCTCTCTTAAATAAATAAATAGAATCTAAAAAAAAAAAATGATTTTCTTGTTCCTTAAAGAAAGAGTGTTGTTTTTTTTTTAAACACCTTACATATTTTCAAAAGTTGACAGTGTATATTCAGAGAGGAGATGTTAGTATATCAAGCTGTGGATACCTGAGTGATTAACAGGGATGAGTCATGAACAGATATGGTTCTTAATAATATGACTAAAAGCATTACTCTGAAACTTGGGTTCTATCTGTAAATGTAGCTTAGACTGACTATAAAGCTCTGGGTTCTAAAATAGCCACATCATTGTTAATTCTCCAACATTGAATTTCAGAATTGTCCTTTTAGGACCCTTTTGACTGACATTTGACTGACTGAGAATCCGAAGGGGTTAAGGTAAGGTAAGCAGAAAGAGTGATAAGCAATGGAAGGGAAGGGGTGATTTTACTACTACAAACAAATAGACAGTGGCCAGGGGAGCCACTGGCTGTGGGGGTGGTCTAGTGCCTGAATTGTTCCTCAGAGTTATACTGGGTCCTTTTGATAACTGGTCTCTTCACTCTTCAGTCTGTCTGTATTTCAGTAATACCTTATACATCCTAGCACACCTTCTCATGGTTCTCCATGGGAAGCCAGTCATACTCCTTCATACAAAGATGTCATGTGTTTAGATGCTAGAATTGCAATTCTTACTATGTATGTGGTTGTTTTTCAGAATACCCACCTGGGGTGTTCCTCCCAGTAATATTGGTTTACTCAATTTACTTTATTAGTAATGTGGTATTGTTTACAGCATAAAGAGTATATAATCTTGCTAGCTGGCAGCATAAATAATATATACATTATTTTTCTTCTATTTCATATTTACCTTGGGCCTAGAGTAAGTATACCATTTTTTCCATTGTTTTTATTTATCACTCTTTGTTCTTTTATGTTCAAAACCTATATTACTTTTTGTAAATATATTTCTCAAGTCTTCTGCAAACAAAAATAGTGATATAAAAGTCTCTGTCTTTTAATAGAGTAAGTAATTATAATGAAAATGTTTAATATATTGGGCATCTACCCACTGCTATATTTTATATATTTTATTTTCTAAACTTCCTTGTATTTTTTCCCTTTATTTTCCAGAATAGACTAAAATTTCATGATATTGCCACTACTAATGTAAAAGAATGTATGCAGTTTATATTCTTCCAGCAATTAATTTTAATTTTTAAGTAACATTTAAATATTTCCTTCTTACAAAATTGGAAAGAATTAATATTTATAACTCCCCACCAGATGAGAAGCCAGATATAACCTAACCATTATCCAAGTTTAATTATCCCACTCCACATACATCAATCATACTCATATTTTTTGAAAGTGCTTCTTATTTTCTTATTATTTTGTTTTCTTCGTGGCTTATCTTCATTAACATCGCAATATTACCTCAAACTTTCTGCAGACTCTCATGAGGAAAAAATCCAAGTTACTTTTTCTCTCTACTTTATCTCTGCTGCTCCTCAGGCTGATTATTTTATTCACATTATTTTTTTTGTTTATTTGTTTTCAAATGACTAGTGATTTTAAATTAGTCATAGAGTCCTTACTTAAGCATGGGCTTCCTTAATTGCAGAACGTAATATTTCTATCCAGCTTTGAAGGTTTACTTCACATCTATTTTCCACTGTGTGTATCACCTCACTGTGGCTGTATGGGGAGATGGGCAGGGGTATTTAAACAAGGCTGTCAAATGGAGTGGTCATAAAGAAAAGAGCTATCAGGGATGCCTGGGTGGCTCAGTTGGTTAAGTGACTGCTTTCTGCTCAGGTCATGATTCTGTTAGACCCAGGATGGAGCCCCGCGTAGGGCTTCCTGCTCAGAGGGAAACCTGCTGCTCCCTCTCTCGCTCCCCCTGCCTGTGTGCCCTCTCTAGCTGTGTTTCTCTGTGTCAAATAAATAAATAAAATATTTTTAAAAGAGCTATCAGCCCATGTGAATAAAAAAGTTTAAAAAAATGAATCTGGTTTTGTGTATTTTAATAGATTTTATCTTCAAACTTTCTCTTTTTCTTTGTATGTTTTCTAACCTTTTCAATAATGTTCAAAGCAGCCTTTTCCTGTTTCTAATGCCAACAGAAACAGCAGGAAGATGCAGAGGAATGCCCCTACTTTTTTTATAGAGCCTCAGGGAGGTTACTCTTAGGCTCACAGAGGAACAAGATGAAGGCTTAGAAGAAAACGTGACTCCAAACTTCCATGGTCATTCACTTAGTTACTCTAACTTTAACCCCTGACTTTCTCTTATTCCCAGCTCTTGTCACTTACAAATGTCATATTATCTGGGGATCCTTTAAAAAGAAGAATCTTCATTGCTACACTCATTCCCCCCGACCCCACCCCATACCACTAGGTTTTGCAGACTTTAGCAGGATGAATTATAGCTCAGTCTTTTAGAGAAGTTTGTTATTTTAAAGCCAGGCTGTTGGGGCACCTGGGTGGCTCAGTTGGTTAAGCGACTGCCTTCAGCTCAGGTCATGATCCCGGAGCCCCACATCAAGCCCCACATTGAGCCCCACATCGAGCCCCATATCGAGCCCCACATCAAGCTCCACATCGGGCTCCCTGCTGGGCGGGAAGCCTGCTTCTCCCTCTCTTACTCCCCTGCTTGTGTTCCCTCTCTCGCTGTGTTTCTCTCTGTTAAATTAATAAATAAAATATTTTAAAAAAATAAAATAAAGCCAGGCTGTTGACAAAAAGTTTCCAACTTTCATTGCTTTCGTAGGTTTCTCACTCTTCCATTTTGTTCTTTTAGCTAAATCGTGTTTGGGGAGGGAGGTGAGTAGAAGTTTATGTTTAGTTTACAATTTTGAAGCAGAAGTTAGAAATGACCTCTTGAACTTTCACTGAATTCTGACTGTATTGTTATTAAATGGCAAGACTGTTTGGATTATATGCCCTGATGTAAAGAGGCTTTGTGTATCTTAAATAATAGGAATTGGCCATAAATGTATAATCAAAATACCTAGCCATTTGGTTATTTTCATATTCCAATAAATACTTTAACTTTCAAAGAACATTAAACACTTAAAGTTCATTGGAATTAAATGGTGCTTCACTCTCATAATAGACTTTAGTTGCCTCTGTTTACTCAAATTGGTTGTACTCATAAAATGAATAGCTGGACTTACCTGGGAGTTTATTAACTTTTAGGAGTGTATCACCAAGGAACCGTCTAGGAAGCAGGCGTTTTCCAGAATTTCTTTTATTTGCCATTTCTTTTACTTGTCTTATGTTCTTAGTGAGAGTTTTTTAATTTGTTTACTTAAATAACAATACCCTGGTTAATACTTATTGAAGGATCTTGTTATTGTCTTTCAGCTATTTGTCTCTTAATGTCTGATATCTCTGTGAGGAAGGAGAAATAAAACTGACTGGCAAAGAACCCCCATTCAGAGTTGCAGGAACTTTAGCTACAAATTAAGACTCAGTTATTTCTAACTAATTTTCTTTATGTAATAGACCAGTATAGCCACGTTTCTGAAAATTCCAGGAAATAAAACATGAATCACAGGGAATTTTTAGATTATTATGCACTGAATGTGTTTGTTACCCCCAAATTTATGTTTGGAAGCCCTATATGATGGTTGGAGATGGGGGCTTTTATGAGGTAATTAAGTTTAGATGATGTCATGAGGGTAAGAGACTTGTAATGGGATAAGGACCTGAAAAGAAGAGACATTGGAAGAGTTTGCTCTTTTTCTCTACCCTTGCACACCTAGGAAAGGCCATGTGAGCACAAGCAAGACAACAGATGTCTACAAGCTAAGAAGAGGTTTCTAGCCAGAACCTGATCATGCTAGGTTATTGACCTCAGACTTCCAATCTCCTTAATTGTGAGAAAATAAATGTCTATTGTTTAAGCCACCCAGTCTATGCTACTTTGTTATGACAGCCCAGGAAGATGAATTATAGGGGGAAATCTACCACCATTCCCTTGATTCCTGCAATCAAAGTTTCATTACTGGGGACCCAGAAATTCATCCAATGAGACAGTGCACCAAACTTGAAGCATGTTTTTCTAAGATGCTACCATTGCTGAGATGCTGTCTTTAACAGGATAACCCATAACCTATCTGTATTTGTTTTACTTGTCTGTTTAATCATGGTTGGTCCTGAGGCCTAATACCCTCTATGTTTTACCCACTGATATAAAAAAAAATTATCATATAAAATTTGGGCCTGAAAACAACTCTAATTATAAAGATTTTGTCCATAGATATACTTATATTCTAGCCCCCCTCTTAGTTATTATACAGAACTGATAAAACATAATGTGCCTTTAGAAGGAAAGAAGAAAAAGAAAGAAAAGGACAGAAAGAAGAAGAAAGAAAGAAAGAAAGAAAGAAAGAAAGAAAGAAAGAAAGAAAGAAAGAAAGAAAGAGAAAGAAAGAAAGAAAGAAAGAAAGAAAGAAAGAAGAAAGAAAGAAGGAGAAATAAAGAAGGAGAAAGAAAGAAAAAGAAAAGAAAGGAAGGGAGGAATGGCGGAAAGAAAAACATTGTATACTTCCTTTATTGGCTCCATTTTACATTCCCAAACTTGCCAGTTGTTTTCACACCTATTGGACTATTTTTGTATAACAAAACCATACTGGCCCTTTTCACATTATATATTTCTGCAGTATTTCATTCAAGAATGTAAGTTAGTATCCCATTAGTGAGTGAATCAAGTAGACTTTGAGTTTATTTCTTTAATATTTGTCTGTGTAAATATAACAATACAACCAAATTACATTTGTTTCCTTCTGGCTTCTTATTAGTAATTAGATACACTTTCCAAATACTAATAGTACATTGAAGGATGGTTACTTGCTTTGTGGGTTGCATTTAAAATGCCGGGGTACAATCTGTATCAAAATAAATCAGTTATCATGAAGATAGACATGAATATTGATTCTATGGTGAATATTCTCAGGAGATGGTTTTTAGAAAGCCACAGATTAATGTCTATATGGAAGTACTGTTGAGCATTTATTGATCTTTGGCTAAATAAGTATACGAATAATGGCATATACCTCTTCACTGTTGCCAGAGGACTTAAATTACATGTTTTAGGTCTAAAATCTTAAACATTCATAATAGTACAAATAGATAGGTAGACATTTGACAGAATAGAAGACATTGTTATTGAATATGAAATCACTGCTGTCTTTAAAACCCCTGTGGCCTGAAAAGTAGACATAAATGAAATTCCATTGCAAGGATATAGATAATATCAAAGAGAAAACAAGAGGGAGGTTCTGGTTTTGGTGGCCCCAAATGGATGAAATCAGATGGGTGGATTGATAAAATGTATTTTTAGTTAGCTTATTTGCCAACAGAAATAAGAAAAATATTGACAGTAAAATATTTTTAAAAAGACATAGAAAACATTGTTACACTTCTATCCCAGTTTTAGCTGCTTTGTTGAGCTGCTACTAAAAGTAGAAATTTTATTATAGAAAAAAGTATGAACAAACAAAGGAAATATGCTAAAGGAACAAATAAAATTATCTTTACTTTTCATGAAGAAGCATTTTATATTATGGAATTTAACTTAATTTACTTCATATGAAAGAAATATGTGTGGACTATATAGTATTTTTAAATGGTTATAGTGATACCATAGCAGCAAATTGAAGGGAATATGTATTCCTTTCCTTCTCTTCAGCCTATTTACAGTAGAGTTGCCAGGGTGATCCTCCTAACATGTGTGTTTTAGATGATGCCTTCCCCCTGCTCTGCACCTTCCAGTGAGTGCCTTTTGGAACTTAGTGGAACCATGTTCACAAAAGTGGCCAAAAGTCCAGCTATCCCCTAATCCCTTGGTATTAGTCCTCATCTCCTATTTCCCCCCCTATGCTCTCCAAACCCACTTTGTTGATTATTGAATATGCTATTCACTCTCCTTTCTTTGGGTCTTTACCCTTCATCAAATGACACTTCAATATTAAATATTCTCTGACCAAACCACATAAAACAGAATCAACCACCTACAAACACACAATTCTGGAGATAGCTGTGCCCATTTCCCCTTATTCTGCTTTATTTTTGTGTGTGGTACATCTTGCCATTGGGCTTATTACATAACTACTTTTCATTGAAGTGTAATTAACATATGGTATTAGTTTCAGTTGCACAATAGAATGATTCAACAATTCTGTATATGATTCAGGGATCATCAAGGTAAGTATATTCTTAGTTCCCTTTATCTCTTTTGCCCAGATTATTTATTTGTTTATTTTTATCCTCACCCTCCCCAGTGAAATTAAAGATCTCCAAGGGCAGGGACTTTGACTAATTTTCTTACTGCTATATGTAGATTATACAAAGACATCAACAGTTTCCACACTTATCTAATTTTATCTTTAGAATAACTCTGTACAGGGGATAGTATGAACTACATTTTACAAAGAAAACAGCTAAAGTTTAAATCATACCTATTTTCGAAGATTACCCACCCTGCAGTTAGTAGATCAGAGCTTTTACATATTTAGATTGATGTACTGCTTGGTGTAGTAGTTTCTCTGTTCTACGCATTTCACTTTTGAGGTTGCTAGTCATTTGGTAATTAAAAGGATCTTCTAATGCCATCTCAATAATGCCAAATTAAATAATATTCACCATCTATTTCCTGTCTTAATCACAAATCCCTGAGCCAGAAAAGAAAATAAAGCAACTACTGGAACAAAAATTATTTGAATTCAATCTTCAAATAGTGCCAGTTAGTTGTGGGCTTTTTTTGTTCTGTTTTTATTAAATTAAGGGAGTAAGTTGTCCTATACTTTTTAATTCAGGGAATTACATGCAGAATTGCTGTACAACAAAACCAATAAATAACATGTTTTTCTCAACACCAACATTCCCAAAATCCTATCCATTCTTCTGTTAACCAAACTGTGCTTTGATATCCCAGAAAAGGTGTGAGAATCCCCTCATGCACTACCCAACACACACTATGTCAAATTCCACAAATTTCCTATACTAGATACTGCCATAACTGGGTGGTCTCCTTTTTTCATGCCTTTCCTTCTTTCTCCTAGCCACGAAGGTAAGATATGGCCACAGTCCTTCTTAAATTATGACCTAGTGATTCAGGCTGCCAGATCTTACATCAAGACTTATATTGTCTTCTTGATAATTAAATGTGATTGTTGACATTGAACAGAGTCTCCAGCACATTTTTTGCAATTATTTCAACTACCTGGGTTTTGTTTTTTTTTTTTAAGATGGAAATACCCAAGACATCTAATCAACACTCAGCAGCTAGCATAAAGCAAAAGTGTAAGAAAAGAGATATGTTTACATGAATTTGTATATCCTTAGCTTCCAAAAAGTATCTTCCAGTAAAATTCTCAACTGCTATCAGCTGTATTTACCCTCACATGGTAATATGATTACAAATACATTGGAATAAATGAATATCCAGTTCATGCAAATTCACTCAAGTTGTTATCCTCCTAACCAGTATAATATTTGAAGAATAACTCCATCACATTGATCATAAACCTTTCTGAACTATAAAAGAATGACCCTATATGATATATATAGGAAGAAAAATAGGACTTTCTTTAGAATTTGTGTGATACAGCAACTTATGTAATGATTGCATTAAAATCTAAACAATAATGGTTCTTTATTATCTAAATATAGTTTACTTAGATACATTTCACTTTTTACAAGTTTTTTTTTTTAAGAACTTAAAAACCATCTTGTGTGAAATGAAAGAAAAGCTGGATCTACATTATGTTATATCAACTGTTCTAAAAATTAAAAAAAAATAAGGCATATCATGGAATTTTGTCTCGGTCTCTCCTCCCCTTTTCTGGGCAATCAGTGAATATACTGGCTGCTTCATTGTATAATTATAAATGTGCAAACATACTTGTAAAGGTCAATTTTATGTGTCAATTTGCCTGAACCATCGTGATGACATAGTTGGACAAAAAGTAATCTGGATGCTTCTGTCAGGGTGTTTTTGGATGAGATTTACATTTAAGTCAGTGAACTTTTATGAGTAAACAGATGGCCCTCAATAATGTGAGTGGGACTCATCAAATCAGTCAAAAGACTGAATAGAACAAAAGACTGTCCTTCCTCGAGCAAGTGGGAATTCTTCAGCAGACTGTATTTGGACTTCAGCTGCAGCTCTCCAGCCTGGCAGCCCACCCTGCAGATTTCAGGCTTGCTAGGCTCCATAATCACAAGAGCTAATTATATTATTTATATGAGAGCAACTTAGGTAAGAGCTTGATTAAAATCTGGTTATTTTAGGATGCCTAGTTGGCTCATCTAGTTAAGCAGCTGCCTTGAGGTCAGGTCATGATCCCAGGGTCCTGGGATCAAGTCCCAATTTGGACTTCTTGCTCGGCAGGGAGTCTGCTTCTCCTTCTGCCTGCCTCTCCCCCAATTTGTGCTCACTGTCTCCTGCTCTCTGATTAAAAAAATATATATATACAAATAAAATATAAAATAAAATCCAGTTCTTTTAATAATGTAAGACAACAGTGGTTCTTTATTATGTTAAGTATGGTTTCCTTAATTTTTTTTTACATTTTATGTTTTTTAAAAATATGTAAATATATGTGTTGGTGTGTGTGTGTGTGTGTCTGTGGAGATACACATACATATTCTATTGGTTTGTTTCTCTCAAGAACCCTAATACAGTATTTATCCAGAGAAGAGATGAAAGAAATTGATCAAGGGTATGGAAAATAGCTAGGCTATTTATTAATAAGACTATTATGAAATATTATGGTTAATTTCTATGACCATAATATATTTCAAATATATCAACACAGAACTTCAGTGAATTTCCAAGCTCTCTTTTCTGTAGCAAAATGCAGAGGTAATGATTATTGGAATTTTGCTATGGAATCGTTCAGTACTTCTTTTAGTTGATATTGATATGCTGTGCCACATTACAAGATAATACCACATGACACCAAATCAGCTTAAATTTATGTTTGTTTTTTTTGTGAGTTTTATTATTTTTTCAGATTATTAAATATTTTTTCCAGGGCCCCTGGGTGGCTCAGTTGGTGGGAGACTGCCTTCGGCTCAGGTCATGATCCTGGAGACCGGGGATCAAGTCCCACATTGGGCTCCCTGCTCGGCGGGAAGCCTGCTTCTCCCTCTCTCACTCCCCCTGCTTGTGTTCCCTCTCTGGCTGTGTTTCTCTCTGTCAAATAAATAAAATATTTAAAATATATATTTTTTTTTCCAGAAATCTTCCATCTTATTAAACTAAATATTTCCTAAGGGTTGCCACAGAGCTGATAACCTGCAAATTAAAAATAAGTATTGTTTGAGGCAATGGGAACTACTGTAGGCTATATATGTGAAACTACAAAGAGTACTCAAGATGAATAAAAAGCAATGTGTATTAAGCAGGTAGATTTTCAAACTTTCTTGGTTAATAGAATCTTTTCATCCAAAAAGAAATATAAATTAAAATCTAAAAAATTTAATATTAATCCGTATGGTTGATCTATGAAATCTAAGAATTTGAAAACATGTAACTTTTTATGGCAAAACAATCTTCTTGATTTATCACTTTCTTTTTTAAAAAATAATTAACCTATATACCAGTGATGGATATAGATATTTATTTCCCTTTATGCTATTAATATATAAATGAATATTAACAAATAAAAATTATTATTTTTATAAAAGTATTTCATGAGTGTCTAGTGCAGTATGCTATAACATTATATGCTATTAGTCTTGCTGAGTGTACTTTCTATTTGACCATCATGCACTAATAGAAATTCTTGCATTAAATAGAAATCCTTTCATAAAAGCATTCTACTTTTCTGGAGTCAGACTGTCTGGTTCTTAGTATCTAATTCATGACCCATGGCGACATTCAACAACAAAAAAAGAATATTAAGGGTGACAATTTACTACAAAACACATCATAAAAAACAATGACTAAACTAAATGATATCATATTCAAAGACATTTAATGAGAAGCAGAGATCTCTATTTATTGTGTGCCATCCAAATATTCCACCATATCTCAGGAAGAAGAGTTTTCACAAATGTTAATTTTGAATGTCTGGCAAGGGGGAGAATAAAGATGGGAACATTACAAGAGCTTAAGTTACTTTGGAGTGAAGTACAGGATTGTCTTTTCAAACTTGCTGACAAACGCATTCATAAGAAAAAAAAAAAGAATGGTAATAAATATAAACTTAGGACAAATATATTTTGGACTACAAAGAGAGAGATTTTTACTGCTGTCTTAGTGGAAACCTATCCTCAATTTAATACTTATTCATCTTCCTTTAAACCATTCTGTTCAAATAGGGGAGCCAAAGGACTGCTTTTAATGTTCCCTACTTCAGGTTCCAAGGAGAAAAAAGAATGGGCTGTCAAATTGGAAATTCCAAATGTAGAGAAGAGGGATAAGCCACAAATGACCTGAACACATCAATGGATAAAATGTTTACTCCCTACAATGTCTCTATTTAAAACAGCAGACAATAGACAGTTCCTGAAACTTACTACTAAGAAGAGATGTAAGAGTAAGGAACCACCACCTCTATCCCTGTATAAATCTAGGTAATAGATATGTATTCTAAGAAAATATGCTCCTGAGGTCTAATGATTCATTTCTTGTATAAATGTTATTTCCATTTCTAGGTATTTTTAGATACCTGTAATAAAACAATGCTTTCACTACACCGGAGTGACACTTTTGACTATCTGAAGAATATTTTTTCCATAATTATATTTAAATATATTTCTTTTTTAAAAATTTTTTAAAGACTATTTTTTATTTATTTATTTGACAGAGAGAGAGAGAGCACAAGTAGGCAGAGAGGCAGGCAGAGAGAGAGGAGGAAGCAGGCTCCCTGCTGAGCAGAGAGCCTGATGGGGGCCTCGATCCCAGGACCCTGAGATCATGACCTGAGCCAAAGGCAGAGGCTTTAACCCACTGAGCCACCCAGGCACCCTAACTATATTTCTTAATAATAAAAATGAATGTATTAAAATTAGATTCAAAGATTCAGAATGCATTGTTTTAAATGTTCTTTAGAAAAAAAGATATTCTATAATAGTTGACATTAAAGTGACCTTTTAGGTTATTTAAGAAAATAGTGTAATTAATTTGGTGTTGTTTCAAAAAAATATATAGATTTACATAAAGAAAAAAAACAACATGGAAAAATGAATAAAAGTAAAATAAATTTTTTATACTTAATTGGTCAAAAGATAACCGTTTAAAATAATAACAATATGTTGGAGTTCATAACTTGTATAAGTGAAATGAATAACAATAAAATCAAAAGGACTAGGACAAATGAATTGAAGATACTCTGTTACAGAGTATCAGCAGTGATTGTGAAGCAGTATAGTGTTATTTGAACAGTAAACTGCATTAGCTAAAAATGTATATTGTAGACTCTAAGGCACCCGCTTAAGTGTTTAAAAAGAAGTTTATGGAGGTTCGGGGCAAGATGGCAGAGTAATAGGAGACCCTGTTTCAGCCAATCCCCTTAAGTGAGATAAATATCTACCAGAGTATTCTGAATATCTACCCATGAAATCAGCCTGAGATGTACAACTAGACATTTCTGGATCTCTATGGGAGCAGAAGAGCATCCGCGGAGAGGTAAAGCCGAGAGGGAACACTCAGACTGATCTCAGAGGATAAACAGAAGGGGAGGGAGCCACCAGAAGTGACCCATTGGAAAGTAATACCCCAATATGAAAGTGCCCTGTGCTTGGGCACCAGTATCAATTTGGGGTCTGGTTAAAAGCACTCAAAAAACAAAGGAGGGGTCTTATGGGGCAACTGTTGGAACTGGGCAGCCATGGGCACAGACCTCAGCCAGTGCTTCTGGGACAGCTGTAGCTGCTGCACACCCACTCCTGAGAGACCCCCCAGCAGGCTTCTGACTTAGGCCCCTCCGCCTACCTGCAGCCTTCCACGCGGTCTACGCCATCGCTGGCTCTGAGTGCAGCAAGCATGGGCATCCTGACAGCGGCAGCCAACAGGTTCAGGCTCGCCCAAACCAATATCGCTCATGGTATCTGTGGCACAGAGGGACGGAGACAAGTGGGGGCCTTGGACCACCATCATAGCAGTGACTGAGAGTGCATACCATGTATGAGAGGTTGCAGTGTTCAGGGGAGTTTGCAGAGGGAAAGTCTGTGTGTTCTGGACCATCCAGGGGGAAACAGACTAAGGCTTCTCTCTGAGGCAGGGGTCTGGATGTGTACAGTTTACTTTGCTTTGACTCTCTGAAAAGCTGCAACAAAACAAAACAAAACAAAACAAAACAAGCAAAAGATGCCAAATAGCAAAAACCTCCAGAAGACAAAAGCCTGAAAAACCAGTTTCCATAGAGCCCAGACCCTTGATAGGGGCCAGGGTGACTCAGCCCAAGCAGGACTGACTGTAAAACAAGTCAGCAGGCCTCTTCCATAGAAGACAAGCCAAAAGAACAAGAGGACAGCCACCAAACAGTCTCCATAAAACTGTAAAACTCCAACATCAGGGAAAAAATATATGAAGCTCCCAGTACCACCCCAAACCTGTATATTTTATAGATACAGCTTTTCTTTTCATTTTTAAAATTTGTTCTTATGATTCTTTTTTTTTTTATTTTTTAACCTACTTATCATTACAACTTGATGTTTAATATAACATTCCATAATAACTTTTTAACTTGAACTTTTAAAAAAATATTCATATAGATATGTTTCAAGGTAATACATTTTTCCCAATTCAATAGTACCCCTATATATAAACCAATTTTAATTTCCTTATATCTCTGGAAAGTTGACACATTTAACAAAGATAACAAGACACACCCAGGAAGAACTGAAATACCTTCCTCACCCACATTGAGGGTTTATAACCACCTTCTCATCTTATTATTCTATCAGTGTTTCTGTGTACTTGGTTTTATATTTTTACTATATAAATCTCATGCTTGGGGTTCCTTTGGGCTGGGTTTTACTTTTTTTTTCTTACTTTAAATTTTGTCAGTCTTTTAGATTCTAAATTTTTGTTTTTGTGCCCTATAAATCCTACCTTTGGGGCCCATTTTGCTAGATATTTTCTTTTCTTTCCTTCTTTTGTTTTTTCCTTTCTCTTTTTTTCTTTCTTTTTGGTGGTGAATTCCGATTGCTCTGAAATCTTCCAACAGGCAACTTGCCTGGATTGTGCTTGACATATTCATCTTTATATCCCCTCAACCACCCCTCACCAAAATGACTCAGAGGAGGAACACCCAACAGAGGAAAAATTCAGAGACTGTGACCTCTGCCACAGAACCACTGGATATGGATATAAACAATGTGTCAGAAATGGAATTTGGGGAAGCAATTATCCAAGCAATAGCTAAGTTAGAAAAGACCATTAGTGACAACAAATTCTCTAAGAGTAAAGTGAAGGTTGATCTGGAAGAGGTTAAAAATGCTATCAATGTGATCCAATCACACCTAAATACTCTAACAACTAGGGTAAGTGAAGCAGAAGATCAAGTTAGTGATACAGAAGACAGATTGATGGAAAAGAAGGATTGGGAAGAAGTTTGGAACAAACAACTTAGAAGCTATAAAAACAGAATTAGGGAAATAAATGACACCTTAACAAATGAAACATTCCAATATCAGAATTATTAGAATCCCTGAGGGGGTGGAGAGAGAGAGAAGACTAGAAGATATTATTGAAAAATGCTGGGTGAAAATTTCACTAATCTGGGGAATGGAACAAGTGTCCATGTCCTAGAGGCAGAGAGGACACCCCAAAAGATCAACAAGTCTATAAAAACCTCCAGGCATATAATTGTGAAATTTATGAATCATAATCTCAAAGAATATGTCTTAAGGGCAGCTAGAGGGAAGAGATCCCTTATATCCAGAGGGAGGATCATCAAAATAATGTCAGAGCTGTCCATAGAAACCTGGCAAATCAGGAAGGGTTGGCAAGACATATTCAGGGCACTAAATGACAAGAATATGCAGCCAAGAATACTTTATCTAGCAAGGGTGACATTCAAAATGGATGGAGAGATAAAGAGTTTCCAAGACTGGCAAGGTTTAAAAGATTATGTGATCACCAAGCTGGCACTACAAGAAGTGTTAAGGGGGTTCTCTAAAAGAGGAAAGAATCCAAGAGTAACATAGAACAGAAATTTACAGAGGCAATCTATAGAAACAAAGACTTCACAGGCAAGATGATGTCAATAAAAATGTATCTTTCAATAATCACTTTCAATATGAACAGCCTAAATCCTTCCATAAAACTGCACAGAGTTGCAGACTGAATAAAGTGACAGGACCCACTCATATGCTATCTACAAGAGATGCATTTTTAATCTAAAGATACATCCAGACTGAAAGTGAAGGGATGGAGAACCATTTTTCATACCAATGGGCCTTAAAATAAGGCTGGGGTAGCAATTCTCATATCAGATAAATTTGATTTTAAGCTAAAGACTATAGTCAGAGATACATAAGAACACTACAGAATTCTTAAAGGGTCTATCCATCCAGGAGATTTAACAATTGTAAATATTTATGCCCACAACATGGGAGCAGCCAACTACATAAGCCAAATGTTAAGCAAAATAATCATATTGATACAAATACATTACTTATAGGGATCTTAACACACCACTTTCAGCAATAGACAGATCATCTAAACAGAAAATCAACAAAGAAATAAGAGTTTTGAATGACACATTGAGCCAGATGGACTTCACGGATATATTCAGAACATCCCACCCTAAAACAATACAATACACATTCTTCTTGAGTGCACATGGAACTTTCTCCAGAATAGACCACATACTGGGTTACAAATCAGGGCTCATTGAAATCATTCTCTGCATATTCAGATCACAATGCCTTGAAACTGGAAATCAACCAGAATAAAAAGTTTGGAAGGAATTCAAACTCTTGGAAGCTAAAGACCATCCTGTTCAAGAATGTTGGGATCAACAAGGAAATCAAAGAAGAACTTAAACAATTCACGGAAACCAATGAAAATGAAGACACATTGGTCCAAAACCTATGGGATATGACAAAAGTGATCCTAAGGGGGGAATACATAGCCATCCAAGCCTCACTCAAAAAATTAAAAATCCTGAAGAAACCAACTCTCTTTACATCTTAAAGAACTAGAAAATCAACAACAAATTAAGTCAATCCCACACATAGGAAGGGAAATAATTAAGATTAGAGCAGACATCAATGAATTAGAAACTATAGATACAGTAGAACACATCAACAAAACAAGAAGCTAGTTCTTTGAGATAATTAATAAGATTGTTAAACCACTAGCCAAACTAATCCAAGAGAAAAGAGAGAGGACCCAAATTAATAAAATATGGATGAAAGTGGAGGGATCACGACTAACACCAAGGAAATGGAAACAATCATCAGAAATTACTATCAACAATCATATACCAATAAGTTAAACAACCTAGAAGATATGGATGCACTCCTGGAAACCTATAAACTTCCAGGACTGAAACGGGAAGAAACTGACAACCTGAATAGACGAATATCTAGTAATGAGATTGAGGAAGTGATCAAAAACCTCTCAAAACAAGAGCCCAGGACATGACAGATTCTCTGGGGGGAATTCTACCAAACATTCAAAGAAGAAATAGTACCTCTTCTTCTGAAGTTGTTTCAAAAAATAGAAACAGAAAGAAAACGTCCAGACTCTCTATGAAGCCAGGATTGCTTTGCCCAAACTAGGCAAAGACCCCATCAAAAAGGAGAATTTCAGACCAGTTTCCTTAATGAAAATGGATGCCAATATTCTCAACAAGACCTAGCTAATAGGATTCAATCCTACATTAAAAAGATAATCTCCTGGAGTGGCTGGGTGGCTCAGTTGGTTAAGCAACTGCCTTTGGCTCAGGTCATGATCTCAGAGATCTAGGATAAAGTCTCGCATCGGGCTCCCTGCTCAGCAGGAAGCTTATTTGTCCCTCTCTCACTCCCCCTGCTTGTGTTTCCTCTCTCACTGTGTTTCTCTGTGTCAAATAAATAAGTAAAATCTTAAAAAAAAAAAAAAAAAAAAAAGATTACCTACCATGACCAGGTGGGATTTATCCTTGGGATACAAGGGTGGCTCAACATTCACACATTGATCAATATGATAGAACAAATCCATAAGAGAAAAGAGAAGAATCATGTGGTCCTCTTAACTGATGCAGAAAAAGCATTTGACAAAATAAAAAAGCATCCATTCTTGATTAAAACTCTTCAAAGTATAGGGATAGAGGGAACACTCCTCAACTTCATAAAATGTATCTATGAAAAGCCCACTGTGAATATCACTCTCAGTGGGGAAAAGCTGACAGCCTTCCCATTTTGTTCAGGAACAAGACAAAGATGGCCAGTCTCACTACTGTTGTTCAACATAGTACTAGAAATGCTAGGGAAACAACAACCAAGCAACAAAAAGAAATAAAAGGTACTTAAATTGGCAAAGAAGAAGTTAAATGCTCTTTGCAGATGACATGATACTTTACATGGAAGATCCAAAAGGCTCCACCCCCAAATTACTAGAACTCATAGAGCAATTTAGTAATGTGGCAGGATACAAAATCAATGCACAGAAATCAATTGCTTTCTTATCATTAACAATGAAAATATAGAAAGGGAAATTAGAGAATCAATTCCATTTACTGTAGCACCAAAAACCATGAGATACCTTGGAATAAACCTAATCAAAGAGGTAAAGGATCTGTACTCGAGGAACTACAGAACACTCATGAATGAAATTGAAGAAGACACAGATGGAAAAGCCTTCTATGCTCATGGACTGGAAGAATAAACATGTTAAAATGTCTATACTGCCCAGAGCAATCTATACTTTTAATGCCATCCTGATCAAAATTCCACCAGCACATTTGATAGTGCTGGAACAAACAATCCTAAAAATTTTATGCAACCAGAAAAGACCCCGGATTGCTAAGGAAATGTTAAAAAAGAAAAACAGTGTTGGGGGCATCATGTTACCTGATTTAAAGCTTTATTACAAAGCTGTGATCACCAAGACAGCATGGTACTAGCACAAAAACAGACACATAGACCCTCAACTCTATGGTCAAATAATCTTCAACAAAGTAGGAAAAAATATCCAGTGGAAAAAAGACAGTCTCTTCAATAAATGGTGCTGGGAAAATTGGACATCTACATATAGAAGAATGAAATTTGACTATTCTCTTACACCATACACAAAGATAAACTTGAAATGGGATGAAAAACCTCAACATGGAGCAGGAATCTATGAAAACCCTAGGGGAGAGCATAGGCAGCAACCTCTTCAACATTAACCACAACATCTTCTTTCAAGATACTTCTCCAAAGGAAAAGAAAACAGAAGCAAAAATGAACTTTTGGGACTTCGTCAAAATAAATAAATAAATAAATAAATAAATAAATAAATAAATGAATAAATAAATGAATAAATAAATAAAAACCTTCTGCACAACAAAGGGAACAGTCAACAAAACAAAAAGACAACTCACAGAATGGGAGAAGATATTCACAAATGACACTAGAGACAAAGGGCTGATATCCAAGATGTACAAAGAACTCCTCAAATTCTATACCCCCAAAAAAGATCATCACATCACGAAATGGACAGAAGACATGAACAGACACTTCTCCAGTGAAGACATACAAATGTTAACAAACACATGAAAAAATGTTCATCATAATTAGCCATCAGAGTAATTCAAATAAAAACCATATTGAGATACCACTTTGCATGAGTTAGAATGGCCAAAATTAACAGGAGATGAAATAACAAGTGTGGAGACTGTGGGGAAAGGAGAACCCTTTTATACTGTTGGTAGGAATGCAATTTGGTGCAGCCACTTTGGAAAACAGTGTGGAGATTCCTTAAAAAATTAAAAATAAAGCTACCCTATGACCCTGCAATTTCATTGCTTGGTATTTACCCCCAAAGATACAGATGTAGTGAAAAGAAGGTCATATGTACACCAATGTTCATAGCAGCAATGGCCACAATCACCAAATGTGGAAAGAGATAGGATGCCCTTCAACAGACAAATGGATAAAGAAGATATGGCCTATATATATAATATATATGCCTCTATCAGAAAGGATGAATACCCAACTTTTGTATCAACATGGATTAGACTGGTGGAGATTATGCTGAGGGAAATAAGCCAAGCAGAGAAAGTCAATTATCACATGATTTCACTTACTTGTGGAACATAGGGAATAACATGGAAGACATTAAGAGAAGGAAAGGAAAAGTGAACTTGGGTAAATAAGAGAGGGAGATGAATCATGAGAGACTGTGGACTCTGAGAAACAAACTAAGGATTTTAAAAGGGAGGGGCATTGGATTATGGTTGAGCCTGGTGGTGGGTATTAAGGAAGGCACGTATTGCATGGAGCACTGGGTGTGTTGCATAAACAATGAATCTTGAAACACTGAAAATATAAAATAAAATAAATTATTTTAAAAAAGAAGTTTATGGAAATGCTAAAAGAAAAGATAGAACAGAATCATATAAAAGGCTCAATTTAAGCAAGGAAAGTAAAAAACAACAAATGTGTGAAAACATAATGAAAAATATGTTAGATATTAATGCAACCATATCAATAATCTATAAATAAATTATATAAATATATTAAAGATTGTCATGGTGGATTTTTAAAAAGTACAATTATATGTTGTTTACAAGAAACTCATTTTATGTATAAAGTCTCAGATTAGTTAGGAGTAAAGGGATCACAAAGTATTTACCATGCTAACACCAATCTAATGAAAGCTGGAGTTCCTATATTAATTTCATATGACACAAATTTAATAAAAAGAAATTTATGGGAGATACAGAGGAGTATTTCATAATGAAATGTGTTGATTCTTCAAAAGATACAGAAATCTTAAATGCGGCTGCATCTAACAACACAGAATCAAAAAATGTGAGGAAAAAACTGAGAACAATGAGGAATATACAAGCTCACTATTATAGTTGGATACCTAAGCATCTTGCTGTATTTCACAGTTCAGGAGGCAGAAGATTATAAACTACGTACTTGACCTAAATAGTGTTATCTATAAGAATGATCTAATTGACATTGATAGTACAAAAGAGTACACATTTTTCTCAGGTACATATGCAGTATTCTACTAAGAAAACACATCTAGATTATGAAATACACTTAACATGTTAAAAGAGTAGAAACCACACAAAGGATATTCTCACTACATGGAAATCAATTCAAAATCAAAAATAAAAAGATAGATAGAGATCCCTAATATTTGTAGATTTATTAACATACTTTCAAATAATAAACATCAAGAAGAGTATTTTTTAATTAAAATTTAATTAGACAACATATAGTACATCATTAGGTTTGATGTAGTGTTCAATGATTCATTAGTTGAGTATAACACTCAGTGCTCACCACATCATGTGCCCTCCTTAATGCTCATCACGCAGTTACCCATCCCTGCCCCATCTATTTCCCTTTCCATAACCCTCAGTTTGTTTCCTAGAATCAAGAGTCTCTCATGGTTTACTTTCCTTTCTGAATTCTTCCAATTCAAACTGAATTGGAAGGAAGAATTTTTGAGTGAAATCTTAAAAAAGAGATATTTGAACTTAAGGAAACATAAAATAAAAGATCAATTTTATTGGAAATCAGTTAAGAAAGAAGTTTATAGAACTAAATGTATATATTAGAAAAGTAAAAGATCTAAAATCAGTAATGAAAGCTTCCACCCTAGGAAAATATGAAAAGAAGACAACATTAAGCAGAAGAAAAGAAATAATAGAAAAAATGAGAAACTAATGAACCTGAAATCATGAAATTAGAGAAAATCAATAAAAGATGATTTTAATGATCAATAAAACTGACAAATCTTTAATCAATAAATTAAAAAAGAGAGAAGTCAAACTGTCAATACCAGAAATGAACAAATGTCATCACTACTGAGCTTATGTACATTAAAGTATAAAGGAATACCATTAACAACTCTGTGTTCAGGGCACCTGGACTTCTGTGTTTACAGCAATAACAAAACTGTGGAAGGAGCTGAGATGTCCTTCAACAGATGAATGGATAAAGAAAATGTGAATATTACTCAGCCATCAAAAATGATGAGTACCTACTATTTACATTGATGTGGATGGAACTTGCGAGTATTATGCTAAATTAAATAAGTCAATCAGGAAAAGACAATTATAATATGGTTTAATTCATATGTGGAATATAAGAAAGAGTACAGAGGACCTTAGTGGAAAGGAGGGAAAGCTGAATGGGAAGAAATCAGAGATGGAAACAAACCATGAGAGACTCTTGACTGGGAAACAAACTAAAGGTTTTGAAGTTTATATGAAAAGACAGAATCCATAATAGTCAATAAAATATTGAAGAAGAACAAAATTAGAGGAGTTACATTACCAATTTCAAGACTTTGGATAAGCTACATTAATCAAGACAACATGGCCTTAGGGAAAGAATTGAAACATTGATCAATTGAACAGAAAAATGAGCTCCTAAATACATAACACCAAAATAGGCAACTGATCTTTTATAAAGGAACACAAGACAATCAATAAGAGAGAAAGTCTATTCAACAAATGGTATGAGAGGAATTGGACATCAATATTCAAAATACAGAATAAATGGCAGACACAAATCTTAGACCTTTCACAAAAGTGGGTCATTGAGCTAAGTTTTAAATGTTAAAGTACAAAATTCTTAGTAGAAAACATAAGATAAAATCAGATGACCTTGAGTATGACAGGGAGTTTTTGTGGTTTTCTTTCAATTTTATTGAGATTTAATTAACTTACAGCATTATAGAAGTTTATGGTGTACAGCATAATGATTTGACTTACATATACTGCAAAATGATCACCACAACAAATGTAGTTAACATCCATCACCTTGTATAGATACAAAAAAATAATAAGAAGAAATAAGAATTTTTTTTCTCTTGTGATAACTTTCAGGATTTACTCTCTTAAATTTCAAATATATCATTCAGCAATGTTAACTATACTCACGATGTTGTACATTATATTCCCAGTACTCATTTATCTTCTATCTGGAAGTTTAGAACTTTTGACCCCTACATCCAATTCCCCTGGTGAGGAATTTTTAGATACAACACAATAGTGCAATCCATATAGAAAAAATAATGAATTGGATCATTAAACTTACAAATGTTATGAAAGACACTGTTAAAAAAATCAAAAGTTAAACAAGCCACACACTGAGAGAACATATTTTCCAAAGACATATTTGACAGAGGTGTTAGATCCAGTATATGCAAAGAAATTTTAAAAGTAAACAATAAAAAAATAGCAACTCAATTAAAAATGGGCAAAGGAGTAGTTCAGAACCCTCACCAAGAAATATACACAGATGGGAAACAAAATCATGAAAAGATGTTTCATATCATATGTTATTAGGAAATTGTGAATTAAAATATCAATAAAATATTACTATATAAATATTATAATATGTAAAATTAAAAATGATATTATCAATTTATAAAAGGATGTGGAGCAACAGGAACTTTTATTCATAGATAGTAGAAGTGCAAAATGTAAGATTTTGGAAGATAGTTTGGCAGTTTCTTGCAAAGCTAAGCATAAGCTTGCCAGATGATCTTGCAATCAGATCCTAGCTAGTTGCTCAACTGATTTGGAAAGCAGGCATTCACATGAATATTTATAACAGCTTTATTCATAATTACCCAAAACTGTAAGCCACTAATGTGTCCATTAATAGATAAATGGATAAATAATCTGTGGTGCAACCAGATAATAGAATATTATTGAGTTAAATTAAAAAGTAGTAGTTAAGCCATAAAAAGAAATGGATCACTGTAAGTGCATATTGCTAAGTGAAAGAAACCAATATAAAAAGATTACATACTTTATGATTCTAGTTATAAAATATCTTGGAAAAGTAAAACTATGGCGACAATAAAAAGATCAATAGTTTCCAGGGATTTGTGATTGCTTGTGTAAAATCGAATAGGTGAAGCACAGGGAATATTTTAGAACGGTAGATCTCTCCTGAATGATACTCTGCTGCATTTGTGGATACATGACACTAGCCATTTAGCAAAACCATCAGAGCTTTACAGCACAGGGATAAACCTAAATGTATATAAATTTTAAAAAAATAATAATTTAAGAGACTAATCCCAAGGAAGAATATATAAAATTACAAAACAATCTACTTGTATAAACATATCTGAAATAACTTCATTGAAGGGGACAGAGAAAAATGTGCTGACCTAAGAACCTTTGGAAATGAATAGCACATGTAGAACTAAAAACAAAAGAAACTGCATACAAAGCACTATAGTCTGTTGATAATAGTGTGTCTCATTAGATTATGGGTTAACAACTCTGATATTACTGTACACGTATACTGGTGTTGAAAAAGAAATAAATAGGAGACTGATGACTGGAGCTACATTTCTCACTATTGTGAGAGTTTACAGAGAAGAAAAAAGGAAATTAGAATACCCAGTGCAGTAAGGGAGTAGGGTTGAAAACCATGGTATTGACTATAAATTCAAATGTATATATATTTACGGATTTGCAGGTATACCTCGATTTATATTCACATATATATTTCCTTGCTCTGTCATTTGAATGACACCTTCATAACAACAAGTGCACCTAACTTCTAAACCTTGGTTTCTAGTTATATTCTTTGACGCAAAGAATCAGAGCTCCCTGGAGAACAGGCTAATTCTAGGACTAGGGAGGGAACTATGATAAGCCTGGAATAACCTGGAGTGCCAGAAGGTAAAGAAATGCACACCTATACATACACAACAATGGGGGTATGTCAAAGTTATACAGAATTCAACAGAAAGAATACCCAATAGCCAAATCAGAAATAAATTGATCAACTAAATCAATAATGTAGAATTGGATCATAACCCAAGCATAAAATAAGTGTTCACGATTCTACCCTGAAATAAATGATTAAATAAATAAATATATAAATGGGAGAAAAGAGATATATGTCTCATGCAACAGAATTCCAAATAAACATGTAAATACTCTGCCTTAGGGACAGAGAGCATATCTCCCCATCTCACAAGCATGGACTTTCTTTGAAAGAATATATTATAGAAAGGGCAAAAGGATAGAGTAAATTTACAGTGGAAAACCTGAAAAAAATATTTCAGTCAAATGACCTAAGGTTAAACATCAATAGTGACAAATCATGTTGATAGTATGTACCCTTGATTTGAAATAAATAAAATGGCACCTTTCCTCTGTGTCCTTTCTCCTCAACATTCATAACTCCAGTGTAATCATGAGGAAAACTTTAGACGAATACCTTAGCCAGTACTCCAAAATCTGTCAAGGTCCTTAAAAACAAGGAAAATCTGAGAAACTACCACAAACAAGAGAAACTGACAAAGACCCAATGACAAAATGTCATGTTGTATTCTGGATGGGATGCTGTAACAGAAAAAGACATTAGAAAAAAACTAAGAAAATCTGAATAAATCATAGACTTGAGTTTATGATAATGAATCAATATTCATTATTGTGTCAAATGTACTGTACACAAAAGATATTAATAATAGGGGAAATTAAAACAAGGGACATGAGAACTAATTGTAGTATCTTTGTAATTTTTCAACAAATCTCAAAATAAAAAAATTCTAAAAATAGAGTTTATTTAAAGTATTTGGTGGTTACTTCCATTAAGGTTACCCACCTATTTATTTACTTGGTCATAATGTTAACAGATACTACCTCATTTCAAAGATCTTAATCTTTAAGGGTCGGAAATTTGATCATTGCCAGAAATCCATATGAGATATATAATATTTGAGGAAATTTATTAAAAGGTCAGTTTGTCATGCTTTGTGTAAATTATTAATCATTTATTCAAAAATATATTTATTGAAGTTCTATTACATACCTAGATTTATAGTCAATATTACTGATACAGTATATACAAAACAATTATGTCTCTTCATAAAACATCAAACATAAAACACAAAACTAGTTATTTTTTTAAATATTTTATTTATTTATTTGACAGAGAGAGAGATCACAAATAGGCAGAGAAAGAGGGGGAAGCAGGCTCCCTGCTGAGCAGAAAGCCTGATGTGGGACTTGATCCCAGGACCCTGAGATCATGACTTGAACCAAAGGCAGAGGCTTAAACCTCTCAGCCACCCAGGAACCCCCAAACTAGTTAAATTTCTAGTAATACAGTTTAAGTTAAGTATTTAATCTACATTATTTTGAATTTATGTTAAAGTATTTCAAAGTACTATTATTTAAGAATCATTAGGGTGCCTGGGTGGCTTAGTGGGTTGATGCCTCTGCCTTCGGCTCAGGTCATGATCTCAGGGTCCTGATGGGGCTCTCTGCTCAGCGGGGAGCCTGCTTCCTCCTCTCTCTCTACCTGCTGCTCTGCCTACTTGTGATCTCTCTCTATCAAATAAATAAATAAAATCTTAAAAAAAAGAATTATTAGATATTTTTAATAATTAATTATTATTAATCAATTTTAAAACTCATGCTCATTTATATTTCTTATTAAAGAAAATTCTTTTTAACAAAACAATTGTATTTTTTGAAAGCACAGATGTGCTTCATGTGTTTAATCAACCAAAATCAAGTAATTAATAATCTTTACTTATTGTCTTGTCCATCAGAATATTTAGAGGTAATTTTCTTCTCATCTAATTATATCACCTGTATACATCATATTTAATCATATTGCTGTCCTATTTTATTAACACTATTTCAGTAATTTTATTTGCTTTCATTGACTCAAAAACTCACTTTTGTTAAAACTTTTTATTAAAACTCACTCATTAAAATGAGGATAAAATCATCCAATGAGAAGAAATGCTTGTAATGTTTCATATGGTAAGTATACATCCTCCTTATATATTTGAGAATGTCGTATTACTCTTGTTGACTACTTTGTTTTCCCCAAACTATTAAATTTGAATTATCTGGGGTTCTGGATGGCTCAGTTGGTTAAGTATCTACCTTCAGCTCGGGTCCCAGGGTCCTGGAATTGAGCCCCACGTAGGGCTCCCTGTTAGCCATGACCATGCCTCTCTCTCTCCACCTGCCCCTCCACCTTGCCTGTGATCTCTCTCCCACTCACTCTCTTTCTTCCAAATAAATAAAATGGAATAAAATAAAATAAAATGAAAATAAATTTGAATTATCTGTCATAATTATTATGTCTGAATTAGGCTATATTGACAATATCCTTTTGATAACCCATTGTTTCTGTTTTATATATAAATATATTTTTTTCTCCTATGAAGTTTATGAAATAAATTTTGTTTGAAGGATGACTAGATGCAGTTTTTCATTGCTATTAAGGAATCACTCCAAATACATATCAAAACCACTAAATGATACATGTAAATATTAGTACATTCAATTTCTTGACATTTGAAATTAACTTTCTGATGGATTGTTTGACAATTTAGTTAAATGACAGTTTCCCCTCTTGTTCTGTGTGCAGAGGAAAATGATCTCAGCACTGTGCAAACAGAGTTCAGTGAGCAGAGAGGGCACGGAGGGATCACATGGCCAGATGCAACTAGGTATAGGTTCAGAAGGCTGAATAATAGAAGACATTTAAAGAGTAACCATTCTGGAAATAATTGTTTGAGTTTGGAATCATTGATACTTTAAGGAACTTAAACTACAATCTGTATAAGTTCAGTTAAAGATGGCTAAATGACATGAAAACAAATATAAATTAATAGAACTATAATATTCTGGATAGCACTATAAAAATCAATTAGCAGAAGGCACTGGAAGAGATGAATGTTGAACTGTCTCCTTTCAAAGGCAGAGGGTAATTTTCTCTTACTCAGGACTTTATAGAAATGGAGCCTGGGTGGACCCAATACCTATGTATGTCGGCAGAAGATACTGACTTCCTATTCATCCTACATACTCTGTGAAGTGAGGTGTTCAATAATAGTTCTCTCTATTTTGAATGTGCAGCCAGGCTTAAATCAGATGATTTTGAGACTTGAGAGAAGAATTTAACAGGAAAATGGAATTTTAGCTCCACCTGTGTTGTTGTCTACTTGCCAGTGCTGATTATAGGAAATTAAACAATTGGAGTCTTCAAAACATAAGAACTTCAAAAGATCAGTAAGACATTCACAGTGAAAACAATTGAGTTAACTCTTGTAGGGTAGATGAGAGAAATTTATTTAGTGAGAGTATAACTAAGCTGAAATTAATCAACATATTTTTTTTTTAAAGATTTTATTTATTTGACAGAGAGAAACACAGCCAGAGAAGGAACACAAGCAGGGGGCGTGAGAGAGGGAGAAGCAGGCTTCCCGCCGAGCAGGAAGCCCGATGTGGGACTCGATCCCGGGTCTCCGGGATCATGATCTGAGCCGAAGGCAGTCACTTAACCAACTGAGCCACCCAGGCGCCCCTAATCAACATATTTTAATGAAAAAAGTAGAGAAAGATTCTAGGTATCTAGTTTCCTTTGTAAGCTAAAGTATTCCTTAATGAAAAATTTCCTATACAATTGAAGTCTACTGACTATGTGCCTAAATACCTCGTCGCAGCCTAGGAACCTAGTCCTCTTGATTTCGACTACTGCTAATACTTTTATATGTGCAATGCTACCCAGTCACACACCCCAGACCTTGGAATTATTTCTGGAGATGTGTAGTTCCAGCCTTCTTAATGATAAGCCATAAATGGGAGCCCCTGGCCTGTGCTAACCATTTTGTTTCCTGGTCTTGCTCATTCCCAAACAATCTGGTTGCACTAGTTTTACCTTTCCCATTTACCAGAAAAATCCTTCAATGACCTTCCCATAATTTTACCCTACACTGTACCAAATTAATGTACTCATTCTCTCACTCAGTCTTCTAAATTCTGGAATTCACACTTCTTTCCATTGCTTTGGCTAACAAAGACTTTAATAGGTTTAAAAATATAGCTCATATGTATCTATGCACTTAGACAATAACATTATAAAGTTTATTAGAAGGCTTTTTTGAGGGGCGCCTGGGTGGCTCAGTTGGTTAAGCAACTGCCTTCGGCTCAGGTCATGATCCCGGAGACCCGGGATCAAGTCCCACATTGGGCTCCCTGCTCGGCGGGAAGCCTGCTTCTCCCTCTCTCACTCCCCTGCTTGTGTTCCCTCTGTAGCTGTGTTTCTCTCTGTCAAATAAATAAAATTAAAAAAAAAAAAAGAAGACTTTTTTGAACAGCTCTATGAAATCACTTAGTAGTAAGTATCACAATCCAACATGGACACTTTGATTTCCAATGCATGAAAATTAGTTTACTATATATTAAAGCAAACTCACTGTCATTGACAGTTACTGATAATATCTGTCCGTGGCAGTATAATCATGATATATGCCATACAATTGATATTATCTGATTGATAAACAGTACCCACAAAAGTAATAAGGAGCATGTAATAAGTGTATTCTCCAATTCATGTGATTAGATATGGAGAAAAATTTCATGTTTGAGAGAGAGCATTGAAGTCAAGTACAGGTTCCTTACCTGTTATGTGACTTTTGCTGTATTATTTAATTTATACATGATTAAATAAGGCATATCTCAAAGAGTTTTGAGAATTTACAATATACATATTCTTTAAAATATGTATTTATAAGGTACAACACTGCTTGGGATATAATAAGGTTCTAATAAACAGTCGCTGTGACTAAAAAAAAAAAAAAAGCCTACATATTCATCCATAAATTATCTTTTGGTGACATAAAAACATGTCTCCTAATGAAATCAGTTTCCAAAGGAGACTGTCCAAAGACATCTGTATTAGTAAAAGTGAATTATCACATAATATCATAAGAAACAGTAGGTTATTATGTCAAATAATCACCCTAACCTAAAAAAAATACCATCAGTTGTTTACAAGGATAGATAAAAAAGAACTGAAGTGTGAACTTTTGACCAGGGCCTGAGTCTTTTATTCTCCTTTATTTACTTTTCAGTTTGCACCAAAGGTATCTGTTGGAAAGGGAAAAAAACAAAAATTGCACTCTCAGAGTCACATTACCGGTAGAGTAGTACATGTCTAGAGTTTTAGAAATATTAAGCCACCTTGCTGGCACAGTTTCCAAAAGAATAAAAATGGATGAATAATGTAAAATTGGTTTCCCATATACAACTGAAAAAAAGCAGATACATTGTGTCCATTTAGAGAAGTCTATTTATGACCTTCAGCTTTACCGAAGCCGCACAGCACAGTGTTAAGCTCTTAGCTTTTGCTCTCATTTGAAAGATAACAGCTGGCAGATCTGGCAGACTTTAAGCTGCCAATCATTTAGAGAGCTGTATTTGTCTCGATTAAATAAGCACCAGTTATTAAAACTAGGCCTTGACATTCAGGAGAGCCTGTGGTTGTTTTTAGTTCTGTCTGTACCAGAGTGATGCTTTAGTCCTGGAAGTCTCCGTTAACATGAGAAGCCAGTGAAAGGGTCCTGGGTGCCATTAACCTGTCTCCCATCAGTAGAAGCACTTTAGAGATGATTTCAACCCTAAAACTATATATATATAAAATACTTTATAAAACTATATATATATAATAATATATATATAATATTTTTTATATATATAAAACTATATATAATACTAAAATACTATATATTTTATATATAAAATAAACTTAATTTAACTTTATATATATTATATATAAAATACACAAATATATATACAAATTCATAAATTATACACACATACCTATATATATTATACACACATACACTATATATAGGTATGTGTGTATAATTTATGTATATGTGTATATATTTATATACATTTATGCATATGTACATAATTCGCATATATGTGCATATACATATAATTTATATCTTAAAAGAATTCATTTTGTTAAAAAAGGAATCTATTGTGAAATTTTACTGAAACAATATTCCAGGTTATCAAACAAAGTCATTAGGATTTTCTGGCGAAAGGAATTCTTATTGACTGATGCAAGTTTGCATTTCTCACTTGGAAAGGGTGCTGTACATACTATAGGAGATGTAAACATCACTCCACATGTGAGCCATTCATTTCAAAGTCTTTCTGGTTAGAATGCTATGATTGTACTGTAGCTAGAAATTGACTATATCCAATTCCATGAGAAAGAATAATAATCTCAGTATGAAATATGATAACATATTCTCTGCAATCTTTTGTCTAGTTAATGTTTGCCACCAAAATAAGATAGATAATCTATACCAATTGAAGAATTTCCAGTTGTCTGAATTAATTTATCTATTTGTCTATATTGGGCATTATATCTTAGAAGATAGATTTCTAAATGATGTGCTCTTTCAAAACTTAATGTGTTTTTTATTTCCAGATATTGCTTAGTAGTGTTGGTTTGAATCATAATATTCTACTGAAAATACTGAAAATAAATCATAAATTCTGATAAGGCAGTGGTTATTCATATGAAATTTCCAAAAGTCCCTTTAAGAAGTATAGAGAACTATGGATCTGTCTTATCAAAATATAATAGGGAAGGTAAATTAGAAAGGAAAAAGAAAGCAGGGTTTGCTTTCATATGACTCTTCTACCTCACTTAGAAGTGGAGTAGACCATCACAAGCACTTTATTCATTATTCAAAGTTCCCTCTATGGGAAAGAAAGAAAGAGACAATGAAGCAGCAGTTTTGATGTACAGTAATTGGTAAATTTAGCTGCCAACATCTTCATGCTGCACTACAGTCTTTGAGAACTGTGGAGCTAAATGTTTCATAATGTTGAATTATACCATTAAAACATGCCACCTCTATGCAGCTCTCTGTTCCTCTGCAAACCTGGTTTATCCCATTATGTAACCGATATATAGCATAAAAGGTGTTATCAAGATTTAAATAGAGATATTTTCATCAATTTTGTTTACTCTTTCTAAGCTACTAGTGCATAGGTGAAAATTAATTCATTTATTCAGATAATTGCATCAAAGAAAGCTTTGGCCTCAATATTTCAAGTTATTTAAGTTAAAACATATTTGGCTCTCAAGTTAACTCAGAAAACTCTTATTTTACATGCAAATACAAATCAGAACATAAATTCTTGCATAGTAATACACTAATAAACATATATCTAACCCTTTCAACTTCGTTTTGTCTTTTGATCTAAACTAAGTTCCAGCTATGATTTCACACAAAGCTATTGTATCTAAATCCAAAATGAGGTGGAAATTTAATTTATAAAATTGTATTATATTTTTTTCAGTTTTTAAGGAATGTAAATCAAAAGAAGATCATATATAGTAAAGACATACTTTTAAGATTATGACTTAGGTATTAAATGTTAGTTTATCTATTCAAATACATTCACATAGTATTTATTTGAATAAATTAAATACATAGTGAATTTAAAATTTTTACTTTTTCCAAGCAAAATGCTCTTAATATATATTTACCAAAGAAACTGGAAAATATGGTAATTATGGCTTCATAAAATATAATTCTTCAAATTTTAAAGACATAATTTATATGCAATGTTTGAATATTTTATTCTTTTTAATTATACAACCTTGATATTATTTGCAATGAAAATTATCATCTAAGCATAGTCATATTTTCAATATCATTATGAAGGAAAATGAATCTGCATGGAAGAACCATGTAAATGTTATTGCCAGACATTAAATATACATCTCAAGAAGTAAAAAAAAAGACATATACTCTTGAAACACAATACCAACCACATCATTAAATTCCATGAAACACTTGTCAAACTACAATACTCAATTGAAAATTCATTATTCATATATCACTCTCAGCATATCACCTAACTTAGAGAAAAGGAGCAAATTAGTCAACAAAGGTGATGCAGATACTCTAAAATTGCACATTTTTTGGTATATATGTCTGCAATAAAGATATTTTAAAAGCAAAAAACAAATGCTATTCACTGAACATAGTATTCTTTTATGAGCTTTTGGTATATCTATTTAAGTAGGTTTTATAAATAGACATTTCTTTTATCTTCAATTGTTTGCATTTACTAATAATCCCAGGGTGAAAATATACTTTTGGCACTTTATGGGATCCTTGCATCAAAGACATGTTCATTTAAAATTGGAGTAATATTGGCAAGTTGTATTCAGAAAGATTGTATTAATTCATACTCTCACTAACAGCACAGGATAATCTCTGAATTCTATCCCTTGAAAACTCCGAAATGATATTTTATTATTGTTTTACTTTGTAGTTTTTAAAGAATAATTTCTATGTTTAGTTAAATTTTCTCAGAAATTAATTTTTCATCCTACAATTTTTAATTTTCTTGATTTTTATGATATTTTTTTAAGCATAAGATTAGCAGTTTATGGACCAATTATACCTCATTCTTGATAGTATATAAGCTTGTAGCCTGTTTGAAAAGGTTCTTAACTCTGAACTTTCAGAAGTGGTACTGATATTTTTGATTTTATGTTGTAGAAGAAGTTGATTCATAAGAAATATACTTTGAATGCAAAAGATTCGTAAGATAACAATTGGAATAGAAAGTTTCTCTATATTTTTTAACTTGTCAAAATTTTCATATTGAGAAATACTTTATTTATTATGCATATACAGATGATGCGGTCATAAGGTGGTTAAATATTTTTCTCAAATTTTAATGATTTAATGAAAAATTACTCTTTACTGGCATTCTTTTACACTGCCGGTAGGAAGTAGCAGGGAATAATCCTTCAGAAAATTAATGACATTTTTTTAAACATCACAGAATATTGCACCTAATTTTAATCTATTCTAGTCAATTGATCAATCTATTTATCTTCCTTAGGGAATTGAAAACATATGTATAAGCACATAATTAAATTAGGGTATTTTTAACGACTTTATTAAAAATATTAAAAATTTGGAAATACCCTAACGGCCCACCAACAGAAAGGCTAAAAAATGGTGGTATGCCACCCATGGGGCGCCTGGGTGGCTACGTCCTTAAGCATCTGCCTTCCTTCCGGTCAGGTCATGATCCTGGAGTCCGGGGGATCCAGCCCCACATCGGGCTTCCTGCTCAGCAGGGGGTCTGCTTCTCCCTCACTCCCCCTGCTTGTGTTCCCTCTCTGGCTGTGTTTCTCTTTGTCAAATAAATAAATAAAAACTTTTTAAAAAATGGTGGTATATTTATACAAATGGATTTCTACTTAGCCACAGGTAGAAGCAAACTACTGACAAATGCACTTATGGGAATGAATCAAAATCACTATACTGATCAAAAGGAGTCGTATCATATAGGTCTATTTACATAAATGTCTAAATTAGTAAACCAGCTAGAGTGAAATAAATCAAAATAGTAGCTGCCTCTTCTGCGTGGGAAGTGGGGAAAAGCAAAGGACTGAGAAGGAATGTAGCCTTCTGAGGTGAGAGAAATGATCTATATTTAACCCGCAATCTGCCTGGCGGCTTCACTGCTGAATATATGCTTTAATATTCACCATCCCGTTGCAGGATTGCACGATTCTTATCTCATGGAGTCAAAAAATGAATCTCGTGGACACAAAAGGGTGAAGTGAAGCGAAAGTTTATTAAGTGAGGATGAGAGCAGAAAGGAAAGAAAAAAGCTCTCTAGAGAGAGAGGAGTCCTGAATGGGTTGCCACTGAGGGCTTTTAGTGGCAGCCTTTTATTGAAAACTTGACTAGGAAGCTTGTGGTCTTGAGATTCTTATGTCGTCTTGAGCAAAGACTATTGAGAACATCTTCAATGACTTACTACTTTGAGGTCTGGTCATTTTCTGTGACTATAAGGTAGCCATCAAAGAAAAATATTCCCTAACATCCGGAACCAGGTGATCTGGTCTTATCTCTTATCTCTTGTTCACTCTGTCTTAGCACTTCTGTCTGCCTGAAAGAGTTTGCCTCCTCAGGGGCTAGTACTCTTCCTGCCTATACCTTAACCCTTTCCTTCCTCAATACTGTAGCTCTTAATAGATGTGAATTATGTTGTATGTAAACTGAGATCCAAATAACAAAAATGGTTTTCCTAAAAAATGTTCCTTCTAAGCACAACACATCAAACATTCTTGTGTACCTAATATAGGCTAATATTTTTAATGTATTTATACTTTACAAAAGTGTTTTTTCCACTTTTTCAGAAAAATATAAAGTTTGCAAACTACATGAAGAATATTACACAAATGACAGAGTAACATAATCTTTCCAAACTTGTCTCCTGGCTGTTCCATCCATTTTCAAGGAATCAACTGATGCTCATTACCTCTGTATATCTCTGCTATAGTTAACTTTTGCATGGAGAAACATAGGCATATCCATGTCTCCCTATTAATTTTACAGTGTACTGTGCCATTTCTGTGCTACATGCCTTGCTATTTTCCCTCAATATAGGTAGGAAAGGATTCCATTTTTTTACATACAGTATGTGACCATTTTAAAACATGCCTACAAATACTTTAAAACTCCTTCCATCGAGTGTTGGGGTCTATAACCAATCTCCCTTCCCTTAAATATGGGCTGACCTTAGTAACACATTGTAACTAATTCTGGTGTTAGGTCAGAAATGGTCATTCTTTTAGAGGCACCTGGGTGATGCAGTCAGTTAAGGGGTTACTCTTGATTTAGGCTCAGGTCCTGCTATCAGGTTTGTGAGATTGGCCCCTACATCCAGGCCTTCATGAAGGCCACCTTTGGGCTTGTGCTCAGCCCAGAGTCCACTTGAGATTCTCTCTCCCTCTCCTTCCCTCTCCTGCTTGTTCTTTTCCTCTCAAATAAATAAATAAATCTAAAAAAGAAAAAAAGGAAAGAAGAAAGAAAGAAAGAGAGAAAGAAAGAAAGAAAGAAAAGAAGAAAGAAAGAAAAGAAGAAAGAAGGAAGAAAAAGAGAAAGAAAGAATCATTCAGCATGGCTTAACTCCATGGGGAAGCCCAGAGTGAGACCCTGAGGAGCACAGAAACCTCTTCCCAAATTCCTGAGCCTCACAAAGTGTGAGCAAATGTAATTTTTATTTTATTTTATAAGATTTTATAAGATTTTATAAGATTTTATTTAGTTATTTGACAGAGAGAAGCACAGCGAGAGAGGGAACACAAGCAGGGGGAGTGAAAGAGGGAGAAGCAGGCTTCCCGCCGAGCAGAGAGCTTGATGTGGGACTCGATTCCGGGTCTCCAGGATCATGACCTGAGCCGAAGGCGGTCGTTTAACCAACTGAGCCACCCAGATGCCCCAATATAATTGTTATTTTAAAGATCTGTTGTTGTATATTAACCACTGTATTGATGTGTATTTAATATTTAATATTGTCTATATGTAGACTATATCCAAAATAAACTGTTTCCTTGTTTTTCCAACATATTTACTTTTTTTTAAGTATTTATTTATTTATTTGAAAGGGAGATCATATACATAAGTGGGGGGGGCACAGAGGAAGAAGGAAAGTATCTCAAGACAACTCCGGTGCTTACTGAGATCATGACCTGAGTGGAAATTAAGTCAGCCACTTAAACAGCTGAGCCACCCAGGTGTCCCCCAACCTATTTACTTTGAATTCCTGCATACACAATAATATATAATTATTGTTTCACCTGTAGATGGATATTAAAGTTTGGTTTCTTATGTTGGCATCTGTGCATTTGAGTAATTGGGCTTCTCTTCCAGACAGTAGGTTTGCTTTTGCAAAAAATTCTCCACCAGTCAGCTCACTTAGGGTTTCTGAGTATGTCTGCTGATTATGTCCTTGGACAGGTCTATTTGGGACCTGAACTCTGGGGATGGGGTTTGGGGGGAGGGGGTACCATTGACTGAGAACAGTTGGATAGAACTGCTGGCTTGGTTCCCTACCCAAGTGAGGCTATAGGATGGGCTCCACACTTTCCTGGGTTCTCTGGTGGGGGCTACTAGATGATCTGAACTTGGTATTATATTCAGTAATAAGTGGGACAATGACATAGCTTCTTGTGCTACCAGGGAATCAGGGCAAGATCCAGATCCTGTATTGCTCATTGTTTGGGAATCCAGATCAGGGCAGAGTGTGCACTGAATTTCCTGATTAGGTAAGGCTCTTCTCTGTAGTTGGAGGAAGCCATAGGCTGTTCAAATGCCTTTGTATGCAGAACTGATGAATGGACTCCACAGCTCCAAGTACTCTGGGTAGGTTCCCTGGTCAGATAGCCTGAGGTTGTGTTCAGACTTGAGTTGGGCTGTGAATTAGATTCCCTGCCCAGAAGCAGTAAAAATTTACTCTAAAGCCAGTAAAGTTTTTTTTGTCTTAACTCAAGCTGACTCAAGCCCTAGACTCCACAACTGAATAGGGCCATTAACTTAGCTCTGTAAACTATGGGGTCCACACACCCATTTCTGACACCATGGTTTCCAGGAGTTGTCTTCTGACCAGATGGACCTGAAGGCACTCTCCACAGCTGGTGGAGTTCGGTACCAGTCCCCTGGCTGGTGGAAGGGGAAGTGTCAATCCAGGCTACTCTCAATTTTCCAAGCAGACTTCCTCACTGGGAGGGGCTTGAAGCCACCCTCAGACTTGGCTAGGAAGCAATAGCCAATTCCACTGTTGTGCATAGCACATTAACACTCCACTCCCAATATTGGCTTTTCTTCAGAGGCAATCATCTCTGCTTGCCTGTCGCTGAGTTTGTGTCCCTCTGGACTATACTGCCTCTGGAAGGTGTGTCCAGCCCTTCTGGTCAGATGGGGCTTGAAGACCCTTTCCACAGGACGTGACAAAACTCCTTTGAGATTCTAAGTAGGTCAGGTATACTTGCATTCCACCATGTTCTCTGGTTAGAGTACATCCAAACTTGCTTCTCCAGATGAGCAAAACCACTGTTTGGGATCACTATTTGGGCATTGCAGGTATGAATTCAATCTGTCTAGATCTGTGTGCTGGTTGTTGCAAGCCCCTACCCCCTTCTTCATCATGGTCAGATTCCCAGTGGTTGAGCCCTGAATATTTTCTGGCAATCCATGTGGTATGAGATCAGAATAGGGCCTCCACAAAGTGAGGGGAGGAGGCTAGTCCCCCAGAGAAAGGAGAGGCTCAGTAGAAACCTCTCAGCATGGTGATATGCTGTCTTGGGGAAGGGACAATGAGGTTAACACATAGTCTCTTTTCTTACCCTTCAAATGCAGTCTGTGGTGCAGGGTATGCTTTATCTGTGTTCTAGATATTTCTCAGTGGGGGTCTCACACCTGCGTTCTAGAATTTCTCAGTGGGGGTCTTCTTAAATAGTTGTTGGTTTTCTTGTGAGGGAGAACAAAGTCAAGAACAACTTATGTCACCATCTTGGTGATAACACCTCCCTGCTGATATTTTTATTGATGTCACCTTAAATGTGTGAATTTACTAAAGGAAAATAAAATATTTTATACTTTTAATGTCTATCAAATACATTTCCATTTATACAAGTGTACTCTTAACCCTCTTAATAATGTCCACAGGTAGCTTTTTGAGTCATTTTGAACTTATTATTTTATGAATTTCTATCACTTTTGAAATAAATTCTTCTACTATGACTGTTGTGAATATGAATGCAGTCCTTATGTGATTTTTGTACAATTCTTTTATACATTCTCTTATTTTGTAACAGAAATTTGTACAATCTTTTCAATTCTAAGTATACTATTATATCTTCTGCAGAATTAAAAAATCTCCTTATTCATGTTTCATATGACTCATTTTTTTCTGTTCTAAATATATTAGCTAGTAATTTCAGAGTAATATTACTTAAATGGTTGGTAATGTACCTCTTGTCTCGATATGACTCTAGTGGTTATGCATCTTTTGTTCACTCACTAAAATAACACTGGCTTGAGGTGGTTAATAGATAACTTGCTTTTAACTATTGAGAATGTATTAATTTATTCTTAATTTATCAAGGGTGTGTGTGTGTGTGTGTGTGTGTGTGTGTGTGTGTGTGATAGATATATAGAGAGAGGTAGAGAGAGAGAATGTGCACACAAATGTTGACTTGGCTTAGGATTCTTCCCACCAGATCAAAATTTTTTCTAATTATATATTCTAAAGAGCACCTTTGTAGGCTCCCCATCTGTTCCAATCCTAAAGACACTGAAATCAATTAGTCTTCTTCACAATTCTCTGCTGAGCAAAACACTCTGATTACTAATCTTTCCCTATGGCCTGGTTATGATAATTTCATCCACCATTTATTCTACTGAGCTCTCTGAAGGTCAAGCGCTACCAACTGGTTCCTACTTCTTAGAATGCTCATTATTTCCACTGAAAGCAGGGAGCCCAATTCCATTGTAACACCTCCCATAATCAGCTCTTGCTTAGAAAGAACAAAAATAAAGCCAGAGACTTTCAAAAATGATGGTGCCCTTTCCTCCAACATTCCCCCAATGCATTGCTTAGTTTCTTCAACATTGCTGCATGCTGAAGGAAAAGTATTTCAGAATATATAGAATATAGAATAGATGTATATAGAATATAATATATATATGGAATAGATATATATAACTAATAACTATATATTAGTTATTCTATAATAATATAGTTATTCTATAATATAGCTATAGAATATAGTTGAGTAGGATATTCCTGAGTATAAATTGAACCCTCATTGTTGAATCCAGCTTCCATTAACCAGCCTAGAGACTATTAATGTCACTCACAATTTTTTAAGCTAACACATTAAATTTCATGTCATTAAGACAAGACTTTGCTTCCTCTTTCTTAGCCTAAATAATCTTAATATCCACTATTCTACATGATTGCTAGTATCCTGCCACCACAAATTGGTAAGGTTCTGCAACTCTTTTCAAAATGTAAGTGTCTTCTTTTGGATTATTCTCAATCTGAAATATGTTGAAAATTAATTCTTATAGTAGCTGAAAGATGAGAAGGTACTAAGGCTAACTGACATCTCTTTGTGAGACAAATGTACCAGTTAAAGACATTAGAATGTATTTATGCAGAGAAAAACTTGGATGGGAGACAGGACATGTTTTTCTCTATAAGCAGTGTTCAAGGATAATTAAGGATTCTCAGCCCCATGTGGGTTCACCACAGTGTCTTAATTCCATTCTTCAAAAACTCAATACTCTTCAAATATGTGACTATCTCAATTCCTAAATTCTGCTCTTGGGGTTTATGTCCAAAGTTGCTTTTCATATACATTTCAGAATCACTGAAGATTGAATAGGAAGAGATGGAATATTCAAATAGGTATGAAGGAAATATTTATAAGGGTGTAACATTCTTTAGGGGAATCAACAAGAGTAGATAAAAAAACCCAGGGCTAGCAAGAACACCTCTGTGATGAAAGGGAAGGGGAGTCCTGTGGAAGTGGTCTTCCTGATAAAAACTGCAAACAGGTTGATTTAAGCAGTGCATTAGGAAGAGAGTGAAGATCAAATGTCCAGCTTCTCATTTGCCCTTCCATTAGATACCCCACTACTTCCTCCCATTAGCCAAACCTTATCACAGAAGGCAAAATTTTCCCATTGATGCAGAACAAAATTGTCAGCCTCCCTAGAATCAAAGGAGGTGAGGAAAAGATGTGAAAGGAGAATATGCAGCTCAGTGATACCTACCTGGCCGCTAGTACCTCTTACACAGTAGGTCCAGAGAAGGTCTTGAAATTAACTTATATAGCCACATTTCTCTTGCTACAAACAAGAAGTTTAGGTTTTTTTCGTTCATTGTATGCCACTCATGCTTAATTACAATATAATTGCTCATTCATGTAAGTAATCTGGGTGGGTTTTATTGTCTTAGTTCCAGTTTTTCCTGCACTCTCTATGATTTATCTCCACTACTTTTAGCAGCCATAATCACCTTTTTTTTTTTTTTTTTTTTGGTGATGGTGGGGGGAAAATCTGGATTTTAACTGGTTCTGAAATGTATTTCTCATTTTTCTTGTGAGTATGATGGAGAGAGAAATGCTAATTTTATACCACTATATTCAGGCCAGAAGTACTTTAACCAAATAAATGCTGTTACAAATGTTCCTATATTTAGTATAAAGACTATTATATACTGTATCAAATATGTCAATATTCCTTTATTTAAGCATGTGCCAAGTTAAACTATCAATAAATAAGAGAGCAAAAAGAGATTTATATATACTGGCAATAAGAAATGTTTTCAATGTTACAAATTTGCATTTAATGCTTTACTTACATCCTAATTTTCCACATTGAATCATGTACTTTTCAACAACCCTAAAGTCCTCTGGAATGTTTAAATATTGTATACATATTTAATAGCATTTCAACTTAGAAGACAAGGTTAACTCAAATGTGAAATTATTTATTTTGAGTGAAAATTATTTCTTATGAATTGTAATTAGATTTCTACTTTAATAAGCTAAATTTTGTTAAATATTACAAATAATTTATATACCAATTATTTAAAAAATATCAATATTATGGGTGTTATTGACTTAAACTTATCTAAATTTAATTCTAAGTTTCTTCGTAGTTCAAAGTTGATTACTAAGAGAGCAATTACACCCTTTAAAATCATCAAGATTATCATTTCTGTAGTTCTCAAGACCAGCAGAGATTTATTAAGAATAATGATTGGTCTCTTGTCCGTTACAGTGATGAACACAGAGAGTCCATTTAATATGAATTTGTCAATGACTCTGTAAATCAAACAAGATAATTACATAGTCCTTCTCCCTACACTATACTTGGTGATATTAGCAGCCTTTAAATGGTTGATAAACTTATATGTATTTTTCTAACTTGGGTTTATTAATATATATAAATATATTCTCTCCTATTAGATATTAATATGAAAACTCATATTTTCTATCTTTTAAACGTTTAGCTGCCAATAGCATCACAATTTCTAAAGTCATCATAATGACAGTACTTACCTATTTCTTGTTTTCCTGTGCCCAATCCTAGAACATAAGTAGTCATTTCATCAACTAGGCACATTTTTTTATAATAACCAAGAAAAGACATATAAAATTACCCTATATACAAGTAAAGTTAACTCTTCAACGAAGTTATTTTTTTTTTACTCTGAGACATATAGACCATTTATCATATCTAATAATCAATCTCAGATTACTGATTACATTCACTTTCATAGGATCACACCATTTAAATTAACTTGAAATTATGTTTCACAATGGACATAGGCTCTATATCTGTAGCAAGATTTATTCCAAAAAAGTAAATAGCATGTATTTTTAAAAGTTGTCTTCTGGTTTTAGTAAAATATGTTCTTAGATACTTTAACTAGATGCTACATTAGTCATTCCTATTACAATCAGCCATCTATTCATATGTTCTGTCACTCCATCAAACTAAAGAAAGTAATGTCTTATAATGATGAATATTTCAGTGATAAAGATTTTTTATTTGGCCAATGTCATTGAAAAGATGAATAACTCTTAGACCCTAACATAAATTAGAAAATTCAAGCAAAATGTTATATTTTTTTAGAACTTTCAGGTAAAAATGTAAATGAATTTACCATAAATTAGTAACATGTTTAGAACTTTTATTCTCCCTCGATTCTGAGACATGCGCTGTTTAAATGTTTTTTTTAATTCCCCCAAATGTTATTCTTATTTATTTACTTCTTTATTAATTTATATTTTTAAAATTATTTTTAGTTTTTTTCTGAGAAGTGGATGTTTATATCCAGTATTAGTGATTTCTATTTCTTCTACCAGCTTCTCAATAAATACTAATAAAATAGAATACCAAGAATTATCTACCTGAGGGTTAATTGCACAATCTCAAACATGAGTTGATGAAATAGGACCTGATCAGGCAGTGCATTCATGACTCAGGTGGGCACTTTCCAATTTTTTATGTCTTCTGATGTAGAGAAATATTTACTTCTTATTTCCAAACTTTCTTAATCCTTATTTTTAATCATATAATAAGTTAGGTTGTAGAATATGCAATATCATTCACAATTTTTAAAATCAAAAGAAAAACACCTAAATAAAGAGGAAAATAGTTCAGATAATATTATGAAAACTACCTTTTCAGAGGACACCAGTTCAGCATCTTTTTAAGAATGAAAAAGAAAAATACATCTCAATATGCATTCACTGTATAAATGAAGCAAAGTGTACTCTCTGGTAGACACTGAGTAGCATCCATCATGGAAAGAAATCCAGCAGAGTGTTCAGCGGATAGTAACAACCCACTAAATATTTGTTGACTAAATGAAGGCACACCAGAAGGAAAAACAAATGCTAGTTCTAAACTGTGGAATACATCTCCAAAGGCAAGGGAAACAAAAGCAAATGAACTTTTGGGACTTCATCAAGATAAAAACTTCTGCAAAACAAAGGAAACAGTCAACAAAACAAAGAGGCAACCTACAGAATGGGAGAAGATATTTGCAAATGACACTACAGACTGATATCCAAGATCTATAAAGAACTTCTAAAACTAAACACCCAAAAAACAGATAGTCAAGTCAAAAAAATGGGCAGAAGAAATTAAGACACTTCTCTAATAAAGACATACAAATGGCTAGCAGACACATGAAAAAATGTACATCATCATTAGCCATCAGGGAAATTCATATCAAAACCACATTGAGATACACCTTACACCAGTTAGAATGGCCAACATTAACAGGACAGGAAAGAACAAGTGTTGAAGAGAATGTGGAGAAAAGAGAACCCTCTTACATTGTTGATGTGAATGCAAGTTGGTGTAGCCACTTTGGAAAACAATGTGGAGTTTCCTCAAAAAGTTAAAGACAGAGCTACTTTATGACCCTTCAATTGCACTACTGGATATTTATCCCAAAGATACAAGTGTAGTGAAAACCAGGGCCATATGTACCCTAATGTTTATAGCAGCAATGTCTACAAGAGCCAAACTCTGGAAAGAGCTGAAACACCCATCAACAGAGGAATAGATAAAGAAGATGTGGTCTGTATATACAGTGGAATATTACTCAGCCATCAGAAAGGATGAATACCTAACTTTTACATCAACATGGATAAGACTGGAGGAGATTATGCTGAGTGAAATAAGACAAGCAGATAAAGTCAATTATCATATGGTTTCACATCCTTGTGGAACATAAGGAACAACACGGAGGATATTAGGAGAACAAAAGAAAAAGTGAAGGGGGAGACAAATCATGAGAGACTGTGGACTCTAAGAAACAAACTGAGAGTTTTAGAGGGGAGGGGTTGGGGGGATGGATGAGGTTTTAGAGGAGAGGGCACATATTGCGTGGAGCACTGAGTGTTATACGTAAACAATGAATCTTGGAACACTACATCAAAAACTAATGATGTATTGTATGATGACTAACATAACACAACAAAAATAATAAAAGTAAAAAATATACTGTGGAATACTGCATAATGACTACTGACATAGATTAAGCTAACTATCATTAAAAGAGATATATGGCTTTCTTTTAAACACACAATAATGGAGAACTGGGTGATGTCAGAAATATTCATTCATATTCATAAATGTAATTACTTTGTAAAAAAATGACAAGGTGGCATTTCTGGTAACAAATATGCTTTATTTGCAGGCATATTTGAAACAGAGAATGTATTTATCATCTGATATAAAAAGTGTTGATAACAGCTATCATTTATTAAGTGGTTACTTGATGCCAAGCAGTATGACAAGTGCTTACATATGTATTAATTATTCAGGATAGGCTACCTGCCATTGAAAAAAAAAAAAAAAAGGTAAAACTATCTGACTTAACATCATAAATGTTATGGCTCATTTACATCATGATAGAATAATTTGGGGAGGGAGGTGGCAGGGAATCGGATTCTACTTCACATGCTCATTCAGGGATCCCAAATTCCTTCCATATTGTGGTATTTCACCATCTTTAGCATGTAACTTCCAAGCTCTCTGGTAATGGGAAGAGAAAAAAGTAGAGAAAGCATACTCTCTCCTGGGCCCAGGAGTGATAGACCTCACTTATGTACGTGTTTAATGATAAGAACTGATCATCTGACTTTATTTGAACAAAAAGAATCAAATAATCATATTTTAAAAACTTGCTCAAAAGAAGAAAGCATGTTGGTATCCGATACCTACCACACATGTGAGCAAACTCATGTAATATCTTATGACATTCTTACAGTCAGTGTTATGCACAGATTTTTCCCCTCAAAGGCTGAAAAACATAGCTGAAAGCTACAATACTTGTAAATATATGATAGAATTATATTTTGCAAGATAAGTTAGACATAAAATAAAATATCTAATAACATAAAAACTGACTAGTCAATTCAAAACAATTGGGAAAAAATTAAAAGTTTGAGTTGGTATAATGATCTGTTTCACAAAAGAAGTTTATGAAATTTCATTAGGAGTCATCCCTTTGGAATATTTAGCCATGCCACTTGGAAAGGCCTGTCTAGGTATATTTCCAAAAATGTATCAATGCAATGTAATGATATCTCAATAGCTCTTAATCCTTATAGATTTTACAATAAATGTTCTATAAAATCCTTTTTACTCTGCTGAAAGTTAATTAACAAATAATCTAAACAGCATAGGTGTGTATATTTTTAAAAATTAATATAATGATAGAATGAAAAAGAGAAATTTAGGGGCAGCTGGGTGGCTCAGTTGGTTAAGAGACTGCCTTTGGCTCAGGTCATGACCCCGGAGTCCCGGGATCGAGCCCCGCATCGGGTTCCCTGCTCAGCAGGAAGCCTGCTTCTCCCTCTTTCACTCCCCCTGCTTGTGTTCCCTCTCTAGCTGTGTTTCTCTCTGTCAAATAAATAATTTTTTTAAAAAAGAGAAATTTAAAAAGTAATGTATAATAAAATACTATACAATTCAACTTGTAAAATCTTTGCACAACTGTAATGAAAAGAGTGAAGTTATTACATGTTTGTATCTATATAAAAATTTGAATATAGGGGCGCCTGGGTGGCTCAGTTGGTTAAGCGACTGCCTTCGGCTCAGGTCATGATCCTGGAGACCCGGGATCGAGTCCCACATCAGGCTCTCTGCTCAGCGGGAAGCCTGCTTCTCCCTCTCTCACCGCCCCTGCTTGTGCTCCCTCTCTGGCTATGTTTCGCTCTGTCAAATAAATAAAATCTTTAAAAATAAATAAATAAAAATAAATAAATAAATAAAAATTTGAATATAAAAGCATAATTTTTCACTTAAATAAATATTGCAAACATGTTCTCTCTTTAATTGCATTTTCTAATAAATATAAAATAAATATTTTGTGTAGCAACAAGAGCAGTATTGTTATTTGTGATGGTTATTTTGATGTATTACTTTGCTGGGATAAAATGCTCCCGGATATTTAGTCAAACATAATTCTGATGGTTTCTTTGATACTGTTTTCAGATGAGATTAACATTGAAATTGGTGGATATTAAGTAAAGCAGATTCCCTCCATAATGGGGGTGAAATTTATCCAATCAGTTGAAGGGAAGTTAGGACAAAAAGACTGGCGTCCCCAGAACAAGAGAGAATTTCCCATTGGATTGCCTTTGGACTTCTGCAATGTTGATTCTTCTTGGTTCTGTAGGGGGCAGGCTTCAGACTCAAGCTGGAACTCTAGTCTGCGGCCTACTCTACAGATGTGCACTTGTCAGTTTCCATAATCATTTAAGTTGATTCCATCTAATAAATCTCATTCTATATATGTGTATTAACATCCCATTGGTTCTCTTCTCTAAAGAACCTTGACTAATAAATCACTGGTCATATATTTTTCATAATGTGAACTACTCATTAAAACAGCTAGATCAAAATAAAAGTATTGCCTCGATTTATTACTGATAAATCTGTAGTACACTAAAATGATGCAACATTTTATTAATATATGGAAAATGGAGATAATTGTCCTAGATAATTATAATAATTTTAAACCTATAGGAATTACCAGTGAGCTAGAAATTCATGCAGGCCAAAAGACAATCTTGATTTTAGTGAAACTTCCCTATACATTGAAATAAGTTCAACTTGCCTGGGTTTGCCCCACATCATTGTAGGTGCCCAGTACAATGTCTTTGCTGTTACACACACACACACACACACACACACACACACACACACACACACGGAAGTTGCCATAAGAGGACTGAACAGAACTCTTATCCATACTTAAGGCTTCCTTGAGAACACTTGTTTGCTCCTCAAATACTACTCCTAATGGAAATTATGGGTTCTGCAAGAGCCACTGTTTGAATATTAGCTCTGCAACTTAAAAGTAATAATGATGTTAAAATGTTAATACTACCAATAAAAAAATGATTCTGTTATTGATTTTGTAACTTTAAGTAGGTCAACCTCTCTGGAATTGTATTTTGTCACATTTCACTCTTGGCATCTGATCATTTAAAAAATGAGAACCAGAAGAGGCTTTTGATGACCTGATGATAAAGTCTTGGTGAAGTCCTGAGCCAGTCAGGCAAATTTACTCATATAACCATTTGTAAACATCATTACTCTTATGAGGTATTATGGCAATATATTTCAAATTTAAATATGCTCTATGTTTAGATTCCCCTGTTGGGAATTATGAATCTATAAAACACAACTCCCGGGGCGCCTGGGTGGCTCAGTTGGTTAGGCGACTGCCTTCGGCTCAGGTCATGATCCTGGAGACCCGGGATCGAGCCCCACATCGGGCTTCCTGCTCTGCGGGAAGCCTGCTTCTCCCTCTCTTAGTCCCTCTGCTTGCATTCCCTCTCTAGCTGTGTTTCTCTGTCAAATAAATAAAATCTTTAAAAAAAAAAAAAACACAACTCCCTATTTATTCTATTGGAAATTCAGAATTCTCTTCTACATAAAGCTACTGAGTTGAGAGATGACATCTTCTAACATCTTTTTGGTTAAGGCTTATTATAAAATTTTACAAATATTTCAGTATCATTTGTAAAACTAACAGTACTGAAGATAAATAAAGAAAACATATTTATTATAAATATTCAACATTTGTAGGAAAACAATTTTTAGTTAAATTGAACAGGTTATTGAGGGACATAATCTGTTTATGAATTATAATTTGCTAACCTTGATATTATATGTGGGTAGTATTTAATGCTCTTTGAGAAATTCTAAGAGAATTTAAAAGTTACTATTTCATCTTTTGCTTCAGTAAGTGTTAACAATTTTGGAATATTTATGACAAGTGAAAATCAATTTTTGTTCATACCTAAAAGTAAAAGCCATTCACACCATGATATTCAGTACTTGCAACCATTCTTAAGCGTATGTTACAGAAAAACACTTATAAAAAAAAAGAAGAAGAAGAAGAAGAAAAGCACTTAACACATTGATCAACTGATGGAAACAGCTAAAATGGGAGAAATGTTGATATCATATCAACTAAGACTCAGCAAAAGATTCTGCTATACTTTGCTTTCAGATACATCTGACATATAGCAAAGAAATAATGTTTATTAATGTATATTGATAATGTATATTGAATAATGATAAATATATCAATGTATATTGAGAGATATCAATTTTATTAATAATGTATATTGATAATGAATATTGAGAGGCTTTAAAAGTATTAAAACAACCTATTTTGGTATGAGCACCTGGGTGGCTCAGTGGGTTAAAGCCTCTGCCCTCAGCTCAGGTCATGATCTCAGGTCCTGGGATTGAGGCCTGCATTGGGCTCTCTGCTCAGCGGGGAACCTGCTTCCTCCTCTCTCTCTGCCTGCATCTCTGCCTACTTGTGATCTTGCTCTCTGTCAAATAAATAAATAAAATCTTAAAAAAACTTATTTTGGTGTTGTATAAACAAATAAAATAGTTTAGATATCTTTAAATGTAAGATAAGTATTAAATATTATAAAGATATATTATTGATGCTAAGCATTGTCTCTCACCAGCATGAGGAATACAAAGAATTGCTTTTCTTGGCATTATAATTGCTTTGTACTATTCATGTCAAAGAGTAATCTGAGGTCAAAATTGAGAAATATAACTCACTTAATTGATATTTTCTTTTAGCATCTCGGAAAGTTGTCTGCCACTCTACTATGATTAAATATTAATAAAACTTATGTTTCCAATGATCAAATAAGTTTTGATCAGAGAATTATACTAGTTCAATTACAGATCTGAAGACTAACATGTAATATTATTCTTTAATTTTTAAGTAAGTTAGGGAAAGGTAATTGTGGTCTCAAAAAATTCATCTTCCTCTCCAGGAAGATGGCAGAAGTCCAGGTGACCCCATTTCAGGGAGTCCCCTGAAGTGAGATCAATTCCTGCAAAAAACACTACAGGAACACTGTGAGCACCCATGAAATCAGCCTGAAATGTAACATTTCACACTTCTGGATCACTACGGGGGACAAAGAGCATTGATAAAGAGGTAGAGTAGAATAGGAGCAATTGGAGGGATATCCAAAGACAAGCGCCACAGGGTTGGAAGCCTGCAGAGGCGACCCATTGGAAAGCAATACCCCAGCATGAAAGTGCTCTGTGTTTGGGGAACAATAGCAGATTGCAGGCTGATTCAAAGCAAACAAAAACGGAGTGTCTGAGGGGCAGCAGGGGAAACGAGGATATAGATCTGCAGAGATAAAGTGTGCCCGGTGCCGCGTGAGGGAATGCCGCAGAGCGGAGTCTGTTTTTCCGCCGCTTTTTCCCTTTTTTTTTTTTTCTTCCTTTCCTCCGCTGCTTTTCTCTGCCGCTTCTCTCCATCCCTTGGGCCAGGTGTGGACCCCCAGGGAAGGCAATTTTGCAGACTTGAGCACGACCTGTGGGGTCATGGGACCTCAGTCCCTCCTGTGAGGGGGTCACCACAGACTCTCTAGGCCGAGACAAGGTTGCATGACCCAAAATCAGTTGCAGTTTCCATGGTGGGGGCTTTGGATGGGAATCAAGCCAGTGGCTGCTTAACCCAGCTGTGACAGGTGGCCAAGGGAGAAGATACAGGGAGAGGCTGTGGGCCCCCCCATCGTCCAGAGGGTTGCTAATTAGAGGCTCTTTCTGGGAAGGAGGTCTGGGTGCAGACATCTTGCTGCAGCCTGACTTCCTAAACAGCTACAAGAAGCCACAAAAAAACAAACCCTCCAGAGAACTAAAGCCTGACAACCTGGTTGCTATGGAGCTCATTCCCTAGAAAGGGGGCGGAGAGACGCAGCCCAGGTAGAAGGGACTGAAAAACAACGCAGCAGGCCCCACCCCCAGAGGGCAAACCAGAAGCACAAGAGGACAACACCAAAACTATAAAACCCCAACATTGGGAGGGGGGGAAAGGCAATATATTAAGCTCCTGGTACTACCCCAAAAGCTGTACACTTTATAGATACAGTTTTTCACCTTATTTGCTTTTTTAACTTTTTTCTATTTTTACTTTTAAAGTTTCCACTTTAAACATAAAAATTCATTCTCACAGTTTTTGTTCTTTTAATTTTTTTAAAGGTTTTATTTATTTATTTGACAGAGAGAAACACAGCTAGAGAGGGAACATAAGCCGGGGGAGTGAGAGAGGGAGAAGCAGGCTTCCCGTTGAGCAGGGAGCCCGATGTGGGGCTCGATCCCGGGTCTCCAGGATCATGAACTGAGCTGAAGGCAGTCGCTTAACCAACTGAGCCACCCAGGAGCCCCTGTTCTTTTCATTTTTAACCCACTTTTTATCACAACGTGATACCTAATACAACATTCCATAATAATTTTTTACCTTGAAATTTTTTCAAACACATACCTGTGTTTTCTGTTGCTGCTGCCATTGCTTCTCATTTGTTTGTTTGTTTTTTCTGTTTTTTCACTTTCTTCTCTCTTCTTTCCTTTATTTTTTTCTTTTAAATATACATATAGTTATAAGCTTCAAGGTAATCCTGCATCCCTATTCAATACTACCCCTATATACAAACCAGTTCTAATCTCCCTATATCTTTAGAAAGTGGATTCCTCTAAAAATAATAACAAGACAAACCCGGGAGTATCTGAAACACTTTCCTTGCCCACAGGAGTCTCTGCCCTCACCTTCCCACCCTAGTCTGTCAGTGTTTCTGTGTAATTGTTTTTGCCCTTGTATTATATAAATACTGGTCTTGGGGGTCATATAGGTTGGACTTAGCTTTTTGATCTCTTCATTTTCTTGATGGTCTTTTTCTTTACCCTATAGTAGTTTTGTGCCACATAAATCCTACCACTGAGCCCCACTATGGCAGGTTTTGTTTGTTTGTTTGTTTTTTCTTGCTTCCTTTCTCCCCTTCTCATTTTTCTTTCTTCTTCCTTTTCGGTGGTGAATTCTGATTGCTCCAAAACCTTCCAGCAACCAATTCACCTGGATAGTGGCTGATACATTTAGCTATACTCCCCCTCAACAACTCCTCGCCACAATGACTTGGAGGAGGAACACCCAACAGAAGAAGAACTCTGAGACTGCAACCCCGGTCACAGAATTACTAGAAATAAACATAAACAATATGACAGAAATGGAATTCAGGGCAGCAATTGTCCAAGCAATGGCTAATTTGGAAAAGAACATGAGTCTCAAAATGGAAGCCCTAATAACAGAAGTGAAAGCTGAGGTTAGAAAGGCTATTAATGAGATGCAATCTAAATTACATATGCTAACAGCTAGAGTAAGTGAAGCTGAAAATCGTATTAGTGATTTAGAAGACAGATAGATTAAAAAGGAGGAGAAGGAGAAGTCTTGGAGCAAACAGCTAAAATCCTATGAAAACGGAATAAGGGAAATAAATGTTGCCATGAAACAATCCAATATCAGAATTATTGGAATCCCTGAAGGAGTTGAGAGAGAGAGAAGCCTAGAAGATATAGTTGAACAAATCATGGATGAAAATTTCCCTAATCTGGGGAATGAAACTAATGTTCACATCCTAGAGGCAGAAAGGACACCCCCCCAACATAAATGAGGCCAGAAAAATCTCCAGGCACATAATTGTGAAATTTGTGAATCATAAAACCAAAGAGTATGTCTTAAGGGCAGCTAGGGGGAAGCAATTCCTTACGTATAGAGGGGGGACCATCAGAATAACGTCAGACCTATCCACAGAAACCTGGCAAGCCAGAAAGGGCTGGCAAGACATATTCAGGAAATTACATGAAAAGAATATGCAACCAAGGATAATGTACCCAGCAAGGTTGACTTTCAGAATGGAAGGAGAAACAAAGAGCTTCCAGGACCACCAAGGTCTAAAAGATTGTGTAACCACCAATCCAGCACTACAAAAAATACTAAGAAGGGTTCTATAAAAGAGAAATGAACCCAAGAGTGACACAGAATAGAAATGTACAGAGGTAATCTATAGAAACATGAACTTCATAGGCAACATGATGTCAATAAAAATGTATCTATCAATAATCACTCTCAATGTGAATGGCCTAAATGCTCCAATTTAGGAGCACAGTGGTGTAGAATGGATAAAATGACAGGACTCGTCCATATTCTTTTTACAAGAGACACATTTTATATCTAAAGACACTTCAAGATTGAAAGTGAGGGGATGGAGGACCATCTTTCATGCCAATGGACCTCAAAAGAAAGCCGGGGTAGCGATACTCATATCAGACAAATTGGATTTTAATCTAAAGACTGTAGTCAGAGACACAGAAGGACACTACATCATTCTCAAAAGGTCTATACACCAAGAGGATCTAACAATTATAAATATTTATACCTCCAACATGGGAGCAGCCAACTACAAAAGCCAACTGTTAAGCAAAATAAAGAGTCATATTGATACAAACACATTAATTGTAGGAGATCTTAATACACCACTGTCAACAATGGACAGATCCTCTAAACAGAAAAGCAACAAAGAAACAAGAGCCTTGAATGACACATTGGACCAGATGGATCTCATAGATATATTCAGAACTCTCCACCCTAAAACAGCAGAATACTCATTCTTCTCGAGTGCACATGGAACTTTCTCCAGAATAGACCTATACCTAGTAATGAGTTTGAAGCAATGATCAAAAACCTCCCCAAAAACAAGAGTCCAGGACCAGAGGGATTACCTGGGTAATTCTACCAAACATTCAAAGAAGAAATAACACCTATTCTTCTAAAGATGTTTCAAAAAATAGAAACAGAAGGAAAACTTCCAGTCTCTTTCTATGAAGCCAGCATTACTCTAATCCCCAAACCAGACAAAGACCCCATCAAAAAGGAGAACTTCAGACCAATCTCTCTGATGAATATGAATGCCAAGATTCTCAACAAGATCCTTGCCAACAGGATCCAACAATATATTAAAAAGATTATCCACCATGACCGGGTGGGATTTATCACAGGGATGCAAGAGTGGTTCAACACTCACAAATCAATCAACGTGATAGAACAAATCAATAAGAGAAAATAACCACTTGGTTCTCTCAATTGATGCAGAAAAGGCATTTGACAAAATACAATATCTATTCCTGACTAAAACTCTTCAAAGTATAGGGATAGAAGGAACATTCCTCAACCTCATAAAATGTATCTACGAGAAACCCACAGCGAATATCATCCTCAATGGGGAAAAACTGACAGCCTTCCCTCTGAGATCAGGAACAAGACAAGAATGCCCATTCTCACCACTACTGTTCAACATAGTGTTAGAAGTCCTAGCAACAGCAATCAGACAACAGAACCAAATAAAAGCTATTCAACTTGGCAAAGAAGAAGTCAAACTCTCTCTCTTTGCAGATGACATGATACTCCATGTGGAAAACCCTAAAGATTCTACCTCCAAACCACTAGAACTCATACAACAATTTGGTAATGTGGCAGGATACAAAATCAGTGCACAGAAATCACTTGCGTTCTTATACACTAACAATGAAAATATAGAAAGGGAAATCAGAGAATTGATTCCATTTACTATAGAACCAAAAAACATAAGATGCTTAGGAATAAACCTAACCAAAGAAGTTAAGGATATGTACATGAGGAACTAGAGAACATTCATGAAAGAAATTAAAGAAGACACAAAAAGATGGAAGAGTATTCCATGCTCATGGATCAGAAGAATAAACATTGTTAAATTGTCTATACTGCCCAGAGCAATCTATACTTTCAATGCCATTCCAATCAAAATTCCACCAACATTCTTCAAAGCGTTGGAACAAACAATCCTAAAATTTATATGGAACCAAAAAAGACCCTGAATTGCTAAGGAATTGCTGAAGAAGAAAAACAAAGCTGGGGGCATCTCGTTACCTGACTTTAGGCTTTATTACAAAGTTGTGATCACCAAGACAGCATGGTACTGGCACAAAAACAGAGAAAGAGACCAATGGAACAGAGTAGAGAGTCCAGATATGGACCCACAAATCTACGGTCAAATCATCTTCGACAAAGCAGGAAAAAATATCCAGTGGAAAAAAAAATTTATCTCTTCAATAAATGGTGCTGGGAAAATTGGACAGCTACATATAGAAGAATGAAACTAGACCATTCTCTTACACCACACACAAAGGCAAACTTGAAATGGATGAAAGACCTCAGTGGGAAGCAGGAATCCATCAAAATCCTGGAAAAGAACTAGGCAGTAACCTCTTTGACATCGGCCACAGCAACTTCTTTCAAGACACGTCTCCAAAGGCAAAGGAGACAAAAGCAAAAATGAACTTTTGGGACTTCATCAAAATAAAAAGCTTCTGTGCAGCAAAGGAAACAGTCAACAAAACGGAACGGGAGAGGATATTTGCAAATGACACTACAGACAAAGGGCTGGTATCCAAGATCTATAAAGAACTATTCAAACTCAACATCCAAAAAGAAGATAAACACATCAAAAAATGTGCAAGAGACATGAAGAGGTACTTTTCTATAGAAGATATACAAATGGCTAACAGACACATGAAAAAATGTTCATCGTCACTAGCTATCAAGGAAATTCAAATCAAAACCACACTGAGATACCACCTTACACCAGTCAGAATGGTGAAAATTAACAAGACAGGAAACAACAAGTGTTGGAGAGGCTGTGGAGAAAGGGGAACCCTCTTACACTGTTGGTGGGAATGCAAGTTGGTGCAGCTGCTTTGGAAAACAGTGTGGAGATTCCTTAAAAAATTAAAAATAGAGCTACCCTATGACCCTGCAATTGCACTACTGGGCATTTACCCCAAAGGTACAGATGTAGTGAAAAGAAGGGCCATATGTACCCCAATGTTCATAGCAGCAATGGCCACAATTACCAAACTGTGGAAAGAACCAAGGTGCCCAACAGATGAATGGATAAAGAAGATGTGGTACATATATACAATGGAATACTATGCCTCCATCAGAAAGGATGAATATCCAACTTTTGTAGCAACATGGACTGGATTGGAAGAGATTATGCTGGGTGAAATAAGCCAAGTAGAAAAAGTCAAGTATCACAGGGTTTCACTTACTTGTGGTGCATAAGGGGTAATATGGAGGACAGTAGGAGAAGGAAACAAAATGGAAAGTAGGGTAATTCGGGCAGAGAAATGAAACATGAGAGACTTTGGACACAGAAACAAACTGAGGGACTTGGAAGGTGGGGGTGGGGGGATGGGAAAACCTGGTGGTGGGTACTGGGGTCACCTATTGCATGGAGCACTGGGTATGGGGCATGGGCAATGAGTCTTGGAACACTGGAAAAATAAAATAAATTCAAAGTAAAAAAAATTCATCTTAGAATTTTATGCTATTTCCTAACATAATGTTTATAAATAATTTTCTCAAAGCCTACTAGCTCCACAATAAAAACTTAAGTACTGAGATGTTCATTTTGATATTTTGATTATAGAGAGAAGGTAAGGAGAAGCAAGTTCCATTATCTATTCACATATCTATGTCATTGGCATTGCTCTTGAAAACAAACAAAAATAATGACATTTAAAAGTTTTGTGTAATTTTTTTCCATTATAAACCATCTTTATTTTGAATGACACTTTCTCTCTAATTTTTTATTAAGGTATAATTGACATACAACTTTATTTCAATTTCAAGTGTACAACATACTGATCTGGTATTAGTGAATATTGTGAAATGATTACTACAATAAGTCTAGTTAACATCTGTCATCATACACAATTACAGAACTTTGCTTTGTGATGACAACTTTTTAAGATTTAAAAGTTTCATGTAATTTTGGTTTTCTGTGGAAATGTCAATGAGTGGAAGCCAGTGTCACTCATATAATATTGGACATAAAGTTACAGTATAAAAGGACTTTTGACATTATTGTAAGCTACTGTTTTGGTAGCTTACTCATGTTAAACCATTAGCTTTTTTTTTTTCCCCCAAGAAAAGCATTTTTTTTGTTGTGTTATGTTAGTCATCATATTATTATCTTTAATAAAGTTGATTATAGTATATCTACTTGTAGTCTGTATTGAAAGCAGAAATTACCTATTTTCATCAAAGGAGCTTAATACTTGACTGATGAAGCCTCTAAGAGTAAATATTCTACAGGATTTTCAAAACCAAAGCAAAGTCAGATATTAAAGCTATGATGTCACAGAGATGTAGACTGTAACATAAATCCAAATTCATGGGGCAAACCATGTATGAAGTTGACAGCTGATATTAGCCGAGAGTAGATAGATACTGATCTATCTACTCAGTAGAGAGTAGATCTACTGAGAGTAGATAGACAGCTGATACTCAGCCGAGAGTAGAAGAAATGTAAACAGATACAAATTCCTGAAGCAGGAAGACGGCATTCAATATAGGTGGCATGCGAAGAGAGGTTTTAAAGAAGTTCCTGAGACTTCCCTGGATAAGGTTGATCATCAGTTTCTTAATGAAGAGAAACTGGTAACTCATTTCAGAATACCCTGAGAAATTTTTTAAATTTTCCATTTAAACATTCCAGTATATTAATGTTCATCTCATGGCTTCAGATAGTCATTTCCAACTATTTTTTTTTAAATCATTTGCAGGTGTTAAAAACAAAAGGCCCGGAATAGTCCCTTGTAGTAACCCTATTATAACAAAGATTTAATTATAGTTTCAGCTCTCCCAAATATAATATTACATCAGTCAATCAGGAATCTCCAGATCAGTACTAGTTAGGTAATCTGATAAACCCTTGTCATCTCCCATAAGAATAACCAACCTGTTTCTTGCCTACTATAATTTCTTATTCTTGCTCCCTTCTGCCTATAAAAGTCTTCCATTTTGTACAGCCCCTTGAGCATCTTAAAAACTGCTAGATTGGATGGTGCCCCATTTGAATTGATTTCTGCTAAAATAAACTTAAAAAATTTTAATATGTCTCAGTTTGTCTTTTAGCACAGTAATTTTTAAAAAAATTTTGTTAGATATGGATTCCTGAAATTTGAGGACTATCCTATCAGTCAAAACATAGGTCTCAGTCTTCTTAAAACTGCAAATGCCTTAGCAAGTTTAAGTGCAGGAGGATTTATTTCTGATTTTTGATATACACATAGTTCCATTAATAAGTGTTAACTCTTGTCAGGCAAAAATCATGTGAATTAATCTGCACATATTCTAATTTATCAATGATTTTCTCAAAACCCAGAAAATTGGGTATACTGAAATCAGTCTATTTTCATTTGATACATTACCTTTTAAAGAGTTTATGTATACTTTGAGGAATAACTTTTGGAACAATTATACATGAAGTCTTTCACTGAGGAAATGTGACAGCTATGTCAGAGACCAAGGGTAAAGCAATTCCCATTTTGTCAAATATGCTATTTTTTTCATAAATTTCTTTACATTATTCATTGATGCATCCTTCGTGTATCAAGAATTTAATGAGCACCTGATATATGTTAAATACCATGTTAGGTTCTAGAAGTATAATAAAAGCCATCACTTGCCGTATGTCACACTGTATTATATACCAAAAGTAGTAGTACTGGCCAAAGAAAACTGCATGGTGAGATGGTTAAAAGAAGGTATTTGGTCTGCATTGCCAAAAAGCAAATTTTGTGATCCCGAGGAAAAATTCGACAGTTAGAGTTGAATTACAAATCTGAATGAGAATGAACTAATTAATCCTATCCTAGTACATGCACAGATTCCAGAGCTCCTTCTTGGTATCATGACTCAGAGGTTAGGACAACTTTGAGTAAAAACAGGCAGAAGAAGGAATAGGTAGATGATTTGGGTTCCCTCTGAAGACATTCAGGGGAACTCCCCTAAGAGTGCCCTTCAGGTTTGTGAGGTACTGTCACAGCATTCACACCATCTAGATGCAAAGAAAATGTAATCTGCCCTACCTTTTAAAAGGTCCAGAATCCCATTCTCCATAAAAAAGAGATGAATTTTCTATACCTATGATTAAATGGCATAGTTGCTGGAACATAGAATCAAGAATATTGAAATAACCTAGTGCAGAGTATGAATTCAGTGTATGTGTATGTGTGAGTGTGTGTGGCAAGAGAGGCATGATTATTCCCATGTCTGATTATACTCCCTAACTTTCCAAAATTCTACCCACAGTTTTTAAGAAACAAGCAGAAAAGGAGAAAGAAAGGAAAAGGCAGGCAGGTGGCCAAAACTAAAGCACTGAAAATATGAAACTAAATAATGCGAAATAGACCTCTTACTCTGTTGAAATGAAGGACAAATCGAAACTTTAAAAAAAATAGTTTTAAAGTGATCAAATACTGTTAGATCCAGCTACATAGCTACATGACTTTCAATATTTCAACCCTTGACACAGAGCACAATATTTCTAACTGAAGCACTGATTCAACTAGGGCCACATAGGGAGCTCAGTTGGTCAAGCATCCAACCCAGTGATCTCATGGGTTATAGAATCCAGGTCTCCCTCAGGTTCCCTGCTGGAAGATTCTCTCCCTCCCCACGCTTCCACACTCAAACACTGGCATGCATGCACTCTCTTTCTAAAATAAATAAATAAATCTTTTAAAATAATGCATTTATGCAAATAGTGTAAAATATGTAGCTTACAGCTTATAGTATTATGCAGTGGCAACAGTAGGGATATGGTTGAGAATAGGGCCTCTGAACAAGACTGTCGGGGATCAAATTCTGGTTCTGAATGACCTAGAGCAAATCTCTCTCTTTGTTGGTTTCCTTGCTCTAACTTGAGAATCAGAGAAGAACTATATCATAGTATTATCATAAAAATATATACATCTCAGTTTGCATAAGTTGCTTATAAGAAAGCATGATAAATAGTAGGCATTTGGGAAATATCAGCCATATTATATACAACAGCTCTTTAAGCATTATACTAGGTGATACCTTTAAATAATTAGAGTAAAAAAGTAAAGATTAATAACATATTTTGACCTGTTATAGGAATAAAAAAAGGAAGAAACTCATTGGAAGATGATGGAAATAGTCCCATATTTTGAAGCATTATAAGTCTAATTTTCTTCAAAATAATTTAAAATTTAGATATTGTATTATTGGGAAAAATGTATTTGTTAAATACAAATATCTTACCCAAAAGATTTAAGGATTAATGTTGATTTGATTCATTCACCTCCAAAGAATCAAATAAAAAATAAGTGGGAAACTATTAATCTCCCACTATTGCATTAGCAACTGTGCCTGCAATGTTTCAATAAAATTAAAAAGTGAAAAATAAAGTTTCAAGTACAGATTTTTTTTAAAAACTCAACTTTCTAACTATTGTGAGGTCAAAAAGTCTGTATTACTTGGTTCTGAGAGTAAATATAAATAAGGCTATCATTGAATTTTAAGGATCAAAAAAGGTAAAGATATAAGAGGTCATCTGTTTTTCCTTCTACAAATTTCTTTCCACCAGATTTTTTCCTGTCCATTTTCAGACATTCAACCTAGCACTTCTAAAACTTCCCAAGGGAAATAATATGGACTTAAATTACAGGCAAACAACAGTTTTCATATCTAGTAACTTTTTGGAGAGCACAGTAGAGAGGGTTATATGATACCATAAAATGCCTTGGGATAAAGAAAATAGAAAAATGAATTCAGATTTTCTTTTTTAACCATTAACATTCTAGATAAAAATCACACAAGCTGATGAAAGTTACAATCATACATCATGAATTTGTCTACAATTTCCCCTTCCTTAACTACAGGACTTTTCAGACCTCAATAAAATACAACACAATTGCTAATGGTTTAGAAAAACTTTCCATCACAGATTTCCATGTGAAACAGGTTTATGCTGTGTTTCAAGGAAGAATCACCTGCCTGTATGTTAAAACACATTCAAACCTCGTACAACTATTGTGTCCTAAACTATTCCTGGAAAGATAAAAGGAACAGCATTTCACGTTATGAACTTGCTCTCTTCTTGTTTCTTTATGAGACAGAATGGACTATGCACAGGACTCTCTGAGACCTACCTATGCAGATTTAAAATTCAGTGGCCAACAATCTCAAAGATGAAGAATCAATTTCATTATTCTTTTTAATTCTCTAGCACATTCCAAACAATTCCCCGACCTTACAAATATTGTCACGAACAAAGTTGTTTAGTCAAGCTGCACAATGAGACTCCTTTGCTCTCCCCCTCATCTATCAATGCCGGCATTAATTTATTCATTGCATTTACACTTCTTGGAACTCTAATTTGTCTAGACCTTTTTGTTACTCTTGTGCTAAAAAATGAATAGAGAATTCTCAGTGAGTGCATATTTTATGCAGGATTTTAAAATAGCATATTTTGATTTACAACCAAGGCCTCAGAAAGCATCTTTTAAAATGAAAAAATAAAGCAGTCTTTTCAATATTTGGACTATTTGAATGAATGGCTATATTGAACTTGCAGTTAAAATTGTTTCTTATTATGGCTGATAAAAATGGGCCAGAAACTGCTTCTTTCCTTAATTCACAAGACTTGTTATAAAAATCGAAAGCTGTAATATATGTAAAAAGCACTTTGAAAATCATAAAACACTCTATGCGTGGAAGGCATAGCCATTACTATTAATAAACATAAGATCCACTTCTTATGAAATGGGAGAAAGCAAGGGCTAAAATGAAATGCAATAAACGTATACCCGCCCTCCAGAGTGAGCAATATGCATATTTCAGCCTTTCCCTATAGTAGAAAGAAAAATTTTTCCCTCTCTGTGGATAGCACTTTATTCCACCGTCAGCACTGTAGCTAGTAGCCTTTTTGCATGCGATCACTTCCTTCCCATTTGATTTATACTCTAAGGCATTGTTTTATTTTATTTATTTATTTATTTTAAGATTTTATTTACTTATTTGACAGAGGGAGCGGGAGGGAGAGAGAGAGTACAAGCAGGGGTAGCAGCAGGCAGAGAGAAAGGGAGAAGCAGGCTCCCAGCTAAGCAGGGAGCCTGATGCCTGGAGAAAGATTTTTTTCTGCAAGGATGGTGAAGGAGAGAAACCTAAAGAAATCCTTCCTTTTCAGCCCTTAAAGGGAATCAGCCCTACCAACACCTGGATCTTGAACTTTTGTAGCTTCAACACTGTGAGAAAATACATCTCTGCTGTTTATGCCACCCAGTTTGTGATACTTTCTTATGGCAGCCTTAGAAAATGAATACAGGTACCATAGCCTACCTTTTTTTTGGCTCATACTCTTAACACAGTAACTTGGAATGTTCTGCAGTCTAGTCATTTAAAGTATTCTCCATCTGCTCTGCCACCACCCTACCCAGAGTCAGAGTCCCTATTATATTTCTCACTTATACTGTGACCTCCTATTCATATGTTTACATCTATTTTTGTACTTATACAGCATGTCTAAGGTTTTTAAACTGACTTTTTAAAAATTCAGCTCCTCTTATGTTCCTGGTTAAAAAAATTTTTTGTTGTTTATTTGTTTGTTTTTGGTTTTGTTTTTGTTGTTGCTTTTTTTTTCTTTTGTAAATGTTGACTGTCTTAAAGTTAGAATGTAAAAGTCATAGTTTTCAGGGATGACTTTGAAGTCCTCATTGCTCCCTTCCTCTGAGGTATCACCTCATCACTTTCCCTTTGATTTCTTTGCTTCAGTGATTCTGGTTTTTCTTCAGTTCCCCAGATGTGTTAAAATCTCTCTCAAGCGTGCTTAAATATTTTTCTGGTATGTTATCAAAAAAGTTTCAGACAATGGTGCTTATTGAACACTTGTTTACTTTTCTATGCCATAAATTCCATGAGACCATATCTGCATTGTTGCACATCGATTTGCCCAGAACATCTAGAAAAGTTTGACATCAGGAAGTAGTCTGTGTATTAATTGAATAAATTACTTAATTAAATGCCTGGATAAATAAATTTGGGCAAAGACTCCCAGAAATTTGGTCTCTAAATCTGCAAAAGAAAAGAAAATGAATTTGTTGCAGTCATCTACCATTCCTTTAAAGAAATTACCCATTATTAGACACCTGCACCCATTTTGGCATCCTGTCTTGATACTCCTTACTAATCATTTTCAGTTTCTTCTAAATAATCACAGTGCTGGGCGCCTGGGTGGCTCAGGTCATGATCTCAGGGTCGTGGGATCAATGCCCTCATCAGGCTCTCTGCTCAGCAGGGAGCCTGCTTCCTCCTCTCTCTCTGCCTGCCTCTCTGCCTACTTGTGACCACTCTCTGTCAAATGAAAAAATAAATCTTAAAAAATAAATAATTGCAATGCTTTTGTTTAGCTTGTCATAGCTGTCTTCAAGTTACATTATATGTAATGACAAGGAACTCAATCTTTGGCATCAAAATGTTTGAGTTAAAATATAGGCTCTGGCATTTACTGTTTCACTTACGTTGGGAAAAGTAGTTATTGGGAACAATGACAATACTACTACTTTCCTCATAAATGTAGTGAACTTCTTTTTGGGTTTTTTTATTTGGCACAGTCCGTTTTCACTGTTGTCCTGGCATGCCAATAAACATAGTATTAACTCAGCATTTCACAATTTTCATGCATTTTAAAGTTATTAATAATGACATTTAAATAGCCAATGTGGTTATGGTATGCCTCATTTCTTCCAGTTTCCATATCATATTGTCTAGTAGATACAAGAAGGATATGCATATGGTTTCATGTTAAATAATATTTGTAGCTGAAGGATGTGTCTTCATAAAACATCTCTTCCCTTTTCCAGATAAAGAAAACAAACACCTGTCTTTCAAGAAAAGTGGGTTGAGTACTACCCAGAAATGAACCCTGCTTATAGAAAAACCCATAGGAGCTAACCCCTTCCTATCCTGAGTGATGCAGGGAGATGTAGTCCATGCTGCTGGCCCTAGGAGTCCTGGACAGTTGTGCTGTACATCCTGCTGCCAAGCCTCATACCGGACCTCAAACTATAATGTAAAGAAATATGGGGGCGCCTGGGTGGCTCAGTAGGTTAAAGCCTCTGCCTTCGGCTCAGGTCATGATCTCAGGGTCCTGGGATCGAGGCCCGCATCGGGTTCTCTGCTCAGCAGGGAGCCTGCTTCCTCCTCTCTCTGCCTGCCTCTCTGCCTACTTGTGATCTCTCTGTCAAATAAATAAATAAAATATTAAAAAAAAGAAATATGGAAATTTGCAGGTTAAAAGTTCATGAAATATTTTCAGAAGGTAAAGGCTAAGCAGTCTTCCACCAATGGAGAGTGTTTGGTCAGGTTTTTGGTCACTTATTGAATAGTAAATCTATTACTATTTATTCATTTTACTATTTGATAAGTGATGCCTTTTAGTGTTAAGCAAATCCTTTCAGAAGCAATAAGCTCTGAAAACAAATTAAAAAAAGGAGTTCATGCTTGGTTAACAATAAATTATTGAGCTTTTCTTCAACAAGTTTAAAATGAATGAAAAATTTCCACAAAATGTTTGTAGACATTTGGCATCTATTGTGGGAGTAGTAGTGATATCGTTGACCCAATCATTGATATTTAAGAAGAAAAGTCTGCAAAGAAGCAGTTACCTTTACAAGACTGTGCTTAAAATGATAAAACTCACTTAGAAGCAGGATGTGCATTTACAAATAACTCTTTGAAGTATAACTTGACATTTAAATTAAGAACGCTGCTCTTCAAAATCAATTTTACTTATTTTAATTCCAAGTTTTCTTGTACAGGTAAGTAAAGGTAAGAGGTAGTTTTAAAAAGTTGGCTTCATTACAGGAGAAAAAAAATCATAAACAGTAAAATAATGCCAGTTTTATGTCAACCGCATCAGATTTCTCAAAGTGTAGGTTAATTTTCATCATCAGTTGATATTTCATTCAACTTATGGATTCACAGTCTGACCCCATTTTTGATGTTTGCATCAAAACGCACTGTTTCTTCTGTTTCTTTGCTGTTTCCCACTTTCTCTGTTGTTCCACTTTTAGGCAAGGCACAAAAAAGCCCCACACTCCCTCCCCTGGCTCTGGCAGGAAGCTCAAACTATGTACAATGCTCGGTACTTACTGAGCCTGTACTTAGTACATAGTAAATACTATGCCCTGTCAGTAAGTACCTCCTCACCCGCAACCTTATAATCACAATGCAAACCAGAACCTCTCCAGCACTCCCTTTACTTAAGCCGTTCTGGTACCTGCCATACTCTCTCCAGAAAGTGTCATATGCACAGTAAATCTTTAAATACTCTGTTGAGTATGTGTGTTCTCATCAATCTCATCATCCAAACCAAATTTTGAGTTTAGTCTGTCAAAACAAATATTCCAAATGCTATTATAAATTTACATAAACATGAAGTTTTGTTTTCACTGATACTACAAATAAAAAGTTTGGGGGAGAATTATTTTAGTAAAAGCAATATTTCTACATAATTAGAAACCTATGTGGCATGAATTAGTCAGGGTTCCTCAGAGAAAGAGAGTGGAAACCAGCCAGTCCAAATCTGCAAGGCTAATCTGTGGGCTGGTAACTGGAGACTCAGAAATGTCAATGGTGCAGTCTGAAGGCAGTCTGCTGGAGAATTACCTCTTGCAGATCTTTCTTGTTCTATTGAAGCCCTCTAACCACATCATAAAGGGCCATCTATTTTGCCCAGAGTTCACCTATTTAAATGTTAATATTGTCCAATATTACTGTTCAAATTTACCCATGAGATTAACCATCACAGAGTGGAAATATAATGGGCATTGTTTGTAGTGCATAATAAACTGTTAACTATGTCCCCTAATGCTATGATATGTTACTAACTGGCATATCTGTGGTGTGTGTGTGTGTGTGTGTGTGTGTGTGTGTGTGTGTGTGTGTGATAAATATAATATGTGTGTATTATAATAATTGAGAGACAAAATTTGTGAAAAAGTTGGAAAATTCATATTTCAGCCCAGAGTGAAAGATTTCTCTATTTCTGATAATATGATTTTAGAAACACTTGAGTCTCTGAAGAACTTCTTGTAAATCACCATGTGTCCCATAATGATATTGATATTTTAAATAAATAAATGTATTAAGTTTTGTTTTTATTTGTTCAAAAACAAATAGAAATCTGTAGTCAAAGTATTATATAAATAAAATGACAAAAAACACCTTCAAGATTCTAGGGAGCTGCTACTATTTAAAGTTTGCAAAAATAAAAGAGACTTCTTCCATGATCCCATTAACTGAACCTGATACGCATTATAGTTGATCACTTATACCCTCCGTGATTGTTCTATAACATACTACAGGAATTGAAAACTTAGATTGTGAGTACTTCAACACTGTATAAAGATTTAATTTTGAAATCATGTACTTGTAATTTGAAATATCAAATTGTGGGAAACATCTCCAAATGTAATTTCTGTTTTTAACTGTTTACATTTATTCTATATTGAAGGGAAACAAAATTGCAAAGGTGAAAATCTAACCTTAGCAGTTTAAAAAGTTGACCAACCACTCATGAGTTTTGCCTTGCAAAATATTTGTGGAAATTAGTTACTCAGAATGCTGACATTAGACCAATACCTGTAAAAACATCCTACAGATGAATCAATTGAAGATGTCAATAATCTCACACTTATGAACCATAAAAAAACACATGATGAGGATTAAAAATATATGCTATTGAAAATATTTTCTTGAGAAATAACCCATGAATATTAGGTTATTTACATAGCTATCCCTTTACTTTATAAACTCCAGGTAGTTAATATAAATATGTTGTAAAATTATGTAATTAAATATATATATATATGACCAGTGAACAGATTTCACTGGATAGATGAACTTATACACAATTCTAAATTCTACTTTCAAAAATAAAATCCTTTATATGAAAACAAATGACATACACATCCCCATCTTTGCCTTATTTACTCTCACTCATCATGTAAGTCTCACTCCAGAGTTTATCAATGCCCTATGGGATCTCATCCATGTTCTCATAGGCTGTACAGCTCCCTCTCCATACCTCCTTTTCTGCTCCTTACTGCAGAGGAACTCACTCTGCTGTTTCCCGCTTCATCATATCAGAAAACATTCAAAGTCAAAAACTTAAATTCATAACACGTTGTCATATTGTAGGCATTCAGTGTGTGCTTTTTGAATTGATTTGGATGATTTAGCTGGGTATAACTTTATTTTGTTGGAATATGAATAATAGGAATGAATATGGCCAAAATTTGAAAAAGGGAAAATCCTTACCTATTAAACTTATGCTACAAAAACATGATCTATTTCTGGTAAATGCCATTGGTGGCATATAATGAATAATTAACAATTTCATTGGCATAAGGGTAACTCAAAGCTAGCCCATCCGCATTGCTAATAATAAGAGAAGGTCATTATTTGTCTTATATAAGGATCATTGAATATCCACAGAGCACCTACAATAGTTTCTCATTACCATTGTCAGTGTGTTTCTTCAGCCCAAAGGGCTCAAGCTTCATGCCCTGTTTCTGTGTCTATCCTGACAGCCACTGGCCTACTCCCTCCTGTTGGCTATACGCTGATTGCAGTGAATAAGAACAATGGACCCACAACTGTAACTGCTGGTTCTTCCTTGCAGGCTGCAGCTGAATCCCAAAAGCCTGAATTCTTTATTTCACAGAATGTAATTCCTCCACAGCATTCTATGTATTATCCTCAACTATCATGCCAGCAAGAATGACCATTTTTTTTTCCCCAGGACTATTCAATGCAAGTGGTTTACCTCATATCAGTGATACAGCCATGAAAAAAAAAAAAAAGAGTTTGTATAATGAAATATCATTTCAATTGAGTCAAATAGCATTTTAGTTTATTCTAACATGATCTATATAAACCCAGTTTAAACATGCAATGACCTTATGGCTCAAAGTATTTTGCAGATTTAAAGGACACATGATGAGTCTTTAACCAGATTAATACTATTTCCTTTTTTTTTCTTTTAAGATTTTATTTATTTACTTGACAGAGAGAAACATAGCTAGAGAGGGAACACAAGCAGGGGGAGTGGGAGAGGGAGACACAGGCTTCCCACTGAGCAGGGAGCCCCATGTGGGACTCGATCCCAGGACTCCAGGATCATGACCTGAGCTGAAGGCAGATGCTTAATGACTGAGCCACCCAGGCGCCCCACCAGATTAATAATATTTCAGATGTTGATACTAGATACAGTTTTAGGGAAAGCTTATTACAGCGTTGTTCCTACTGAAAAACAGTTGAAATTGGAGGTCCTGAGAAAAGAAAATCAATAATATATTTATAAATAAATGTTATCAATATACACATGTATATTATTACTATGTGTGCATATATTAATAACTTACACCTTGAAAAATATGAAATTAAAAGTTGGTGACTTAAGGAATCACACATAACAGCTGCACTGAGCACTATATTTTAAAGTTCTATGCCTAAAAATGAACTCAGACCACAGACCATTATTTCTTTGGTTTGTAGAATTAAAATATTATTTAAGATGGTTACCAAAGATATAGGATCTCTCTAAAACACATCATGTGCTCCCAAATCTGTGATACACTGTCCTTATCACCCTGCTGAATATGATAAGAGATGCGGAGAAGGAATATTGCCTTTTTTTCTTTTTAACTAGAATTTATAAAAAGGCATTTTCAGTTTTGGAGGCTCCAACTGAGTTGACTTATGATATCCTATGGCCTAAATAATGATTTGGTTGTAGCATATCAAGAGGTATACTATGATATACAATTGAGGTGCAAATAATAGATGTTACTCCATTTGTAGTACATTCAGAGAAATCAAAAAAAAAAACTATGATGCTTGATGGGTATTTCCTCTGAACAGAAAATCTTTAGTTTACCTATCTGTACATGTGTTCTGAATACTAAGCCCTCTGATACCAATGTAGAACTAAGTAAGAATACAAATGGGATAGAATTAAATAATTTTTTATTGACAAATATTTATAGGAATATAAAATAAACAATGTCTTTAACAATGTTGTACATAAACCCAAGCCATATAAAATGTCTATCAAGTATGAAGTGCTTTCTATGTATGCAGTTTATAGGGATAACTTTAATACATTTATTATCTTTTTAAATCCTTAGAGCAAGCATACCAGGTAGAAATTATTATCTTATTTTAGAGATGTGAACACTTAAGTGTTGAAGCTGGCATTCAAACACACGTTTGATTTGCATTATTATGCTATTAACCTCCATGACATAATACCTTACATCAGGATTACTGCCCTTCTAAAAGAGGTAAGGAGAATATGGCTAGCTAATAATCAAATCTGGTTTAGATTTAGCAGTATTTATGTTTAAAATCTAATTTTATGAGTTTTTTCTTCTTTGATCAAATAAAATTAAAATTTGTGAATTTGTGCAATTAAATCTCTTTTTACTGGTGTCTTATGTAGAATAAATATTTCTGGAAGTTAATGACTCATTTAATTTTCTAAAAGTGATTGACATTGTCAGCTGATTACTTATGTGTAAATTGGACATGCGGGTATAAACACTGTATACCAGGCACAATAACTTTTTTCTCCATACTGACTTTCCTAAACCTGTGAATACAATTGTTAGTTTAAATAGTACAACATAAATGACTATTTTGTTAGTTTTGTGAGAGACATTAGTTTCCAATGTCAAAAATTAAGGGGCCTTAGGAGCTGCCTCAATTAAAAGGCTACCTATAAAATAAGGACTATCTTTAAACAAAGAAATATCATCACTTTCTCTTTCAAAGATTATTTGAATTGCTAGGTTAAAATAATGTGATGGTAAAAAGTGATGAAAATTAAAAAACAGAGGGAAAGCTGCTTTTAAATACTATTCTTTAATACAAGGAACAACATACAGTAGAGAGATCTTATTAATAAATGAATTTAGAAGATCCAATGCATACAGTGAAATTTAATTTTTTTCTTTTTTACATTGTAAAGTGGCATATATATTCTTATAAATATTACCAAGATTATTAAGGTAAAAATAGCTCTAATATAAATGAAAAAAATCAAGATACCAAAATATTGTATTGTTTCATACATTTTGTTTCAAAATATAGGAAATATATTTGAAAAAATAAAGATAGTATTACTTGAAATAGTTAATTATGAAGGGTGAAAATCGTCTGAAGAGAATATTTTTATTTTATAAATTTTTGTATTTTGAACATGATATGTATATGTTATATGTTATATTATCAGTGTAAAAAAACTGACATTTAATTTTTTTAAATGGTTTAATACATTAAAGATCACTGGAACTTACAGGAAAATGATATATTTAAAAATATATTTGGAGGAGTTTGTATTTGGCAAGGATGTCATTAATGTGAATTTGAGGTAATTGTAAGGTAAGTATTTGAGTAGTCCATTCGCTCCATCCCTACTGAGAATTGAAATCCTAACAAGAAAGCAATTTGATGACTTTTAAAAATGATCCTAAATACATAAAATCCCTAAAATTTATTCATGTATTCAAAACCATGTTAGGGCTTTTAACACTACCTACCTGGTGGAGTAAAAATTGTAGGCACTTGAATTAGTATTTATAACTGACAGTTACAAATTGTATTATAACCAGAGAATATAAATATTTTGGTTATGTTTAAGAATATAACTTAAGGATTACAACAAAATAAACGGAGGGAAAAAAATTCCTACTATTTGAAATAACGATGCTAGGTAAAAGCAAAAGTAATACCATGGTGACTTAAAAACACTTTGCCTGTAATTTTCATATGCCCCTATTGTTACTACTATCGTATCTCTAACTTTATTGTAATCTAATTTGTGTCCATATGAATTCCTGTACTTTTATATTTATCTACATTGATTTTCAACTTAATGCAAGTTTGTGTATGTATGGGAAATGATTGGAAGGACACCCAACCTTGCATGCATCTGTTCTTATATAATAGATAGATTAATATATAAATTATCATTTATAATAATAATATCATAATGAACTTATTTTCAAACCAAAAGTTTAAGACTATAACAAATAAGAAACCATATAGAGATGTAGGAAGAGAGAATATTTAACTACTAGGTCTATTCCTTATTTTCCAGAATTGTTCCCTATAATTATTTTATAGCACAGCATCTGCTGAGGGTTTTTTTTTTTTTTCAAAACGTTCTAATCGATGTAACTGAAAGTAATAAGCTTGATTACTTTAAAGTTGATGATATTTAATATTTGCTTTTACAATATGCTTTTATGATTACTTTTTTTCATGAAATTTGCAAAATTAAAATAATTTTAACAGCAAATGAATAAGATTATTGTCTCTTTCCTCTTTAACTTTCTGTCCATCACACTCCTCTTGGTGTCTGATAGCATTGCATTAACTACTGGCATTTAGGGTATTAAGAGAATGTTGAGTATAAATTGTTGGTATGAAATTGTAGTTATATATTAAATGTTTCCATAGCCATGTATGGGTATCAACCTAATACCCACACAATTTGATTCTGTGCATGATAGAAAAGTGTTAACATTCCTACAAACTCTGGCCATCCCAGCCATGAATACTTCTGAACCCTCACACAGTTCTAATCAGAATAAGTTAGAGAAGGTCTGATTGATTTTTCTATTACCACGTCTTAAAGAGACAATAAAGATTAATACAGACAAAGGTAGTTATTATGTTACTTCCAGATATTTTTGAAGTTTGTGGTAGTCATCTGCTTTTTAAAATTTAAAGATTATAGTACTTTACTTTCACATTCCAATTTAAAAAAGTATTTTCATACTTGATTTTAATATATAATTCTGTGTTCTTAAAGAAAGCTATTTAAGCTATTCCCTTCAAGTTGGATAAGCTTTCCTGCCCAAGCTGAAAAGCATAGATTGTGTCCCTGATTGTAATTCTAAATCCCTACCACCATCATTCAATGAGCTTGTTCAGGAATCCCAATTTCCCCATTTGTGGAACAGAATAATGAAATTGCCATCTTGAGGAATAATTCCATATTTCATAACATTTCAAATTTGGCTTAGGCTCAGTCAAGTCTATCTGGAGGGTAATATACCCACAGGAATTTAGGTAACCTACCAGGAATATATTTTAATCTAAAATGTCTAAACTGTCTTAGCCATGGAGTAGAGAAACAATTTACATTTACTTCCCTGGGATTTTCTTCTTTTTAAATGATTCATTTTCTAGATCAAGACACTAGACTCTAAGAGTAACAAAATCATTAATTATATTCATAGATTATAGAAAGGAAAATAAAAAGTGACTATTACTTTTAAAATATACATTTCATAATGTATTCAATTTAATAAAAATGAATTGACAATTTTATGATTTTATTGTTTTTCCAGTTATTCAGGATAAAATAATAATCTAATATATATGTGTGTGTGTGTGTGTGTGTGTGTGTGTGTGTATTTGACATCTTTAGCCACAGTCTCTAAAAAGAATAATTAAAATTCATCATTGCTCTATTTCTCCTTAAAAATAAGTCTTCATGGGTGCCTGGGTGGCTCAGTTGGATTAAGCTACTGCCTTTGGCTCAGGTCATGATCCTGGAGACCCGGGATCGAGCCCTACATCAGTGGGAAGCCTGCTTCTCCCTCTCTCACTCCCCCTGCTTGTGTTCCCTCTCTCGCTGTGTTTCTCTCTGTCAAATAAATAAAACCTTAAAAAAAAAAATCCTCAAAGTTTCTAGAAATAATTATATAATTTGAAATCTCTTCAGAACATCTGATTTTCCCTTTCCTTATGAATTTCTGTGTCAAATAGGGTAAGCTTTTCCATTTTTTTCCCACTGAAAGCTGATTTAAATTTCCAGAAAGAACATTCTCTTCCCTGTGGCTTTTCACATTCAGTAGGGACTTTTGCCCAAGGCAGGGTCTTTCTTCTACAGGGAAATCTCACAATTTTTTTTTCTAATCAGAAATTGTGAGTTGAGTTTCCTCTGTGAGGGGTAAAGTGATATGGTAGCCTCCAGGGAAATACTAGTTCTAAGTTTCTTATCTTTTTCTTTTAAAAGATAACTTATTCAAGGAAGTTTCAAAATGGAATTATTGCTATTAATAAATAAATAACACAGAATGAAACCGATTAGGTGATGATATAGCTTTTTGATCATCAGGAATATGAATGAGTATTTTGGCCTGTAAATGATCAGTTTATCTTCATCTATAAATGAGATAATTAGAGATTACACTTAGTTTGTTCTGCATAGATTCAGGCTTAGTTTAAAAAAGGACTTCTCCACGGATATGCATACCTTGGAGAAGCTATAATATACAGAGGAATTTATGTAAATCCTAAACAAATGTATGTTAATTTGTATTCTAAAAGATTATGAAACCATTTTAGCCATTAAACTGTATTATGGGCCAAAGCTACATATAAATTTTAGATATGCTGAAAAAAAGTTTGCCTGAAAAGATATTCTACAAAAAGCTGTATTATTTAATCAGTATTTTGCTATTATTTAAAATTAGCCTGATTTTTAAAATTGAGATATTTTGTTTATTTGAACATAGCATTGATTTTGGAAAATATATCAAGATCCTATCACATATCTTTTAAAACTTTCAAAACATAAAATACAGTAAAAAAGAAAAAAAAAGCATGTAAGTACATATAATTTATATCCAAGAAGAAACTTGTCCTATCCAAAGTTGTTCCACCATATAGCAAAGACCTATAAACTGGTAGTTGCCAAAGAGTTTGTTTTTAATAATGACAGAAACCTAAAACCCTGAATTTTTAACTTCTCATAACCTAATCTGTTTTCCTTTGGTTATAGTGTTGTAATTTGGGCACATACTCTTTTTTAAACTTAGATTTAATTTTAAATTTCACATATTCTATATTTTTTTATACATAGAATTTTGTTTTCTTTTTCTAATTAATTTCCAGTTTTGCATTTGGTTTTAATTGTAGCCAAACACCTATTTCTCCTTGTTGCATTTCCCCATTTCTATTACTTATAACAGCTGCTGTAAATCACTTTATAATTTCCTCCATGCTTATGGAGTTATAAAACACAAATTTTTAGGTGTGTAGAATTTTGTGCATGTGCATTATCAAAAAAATAGAAAAAGCAAAAGATCATAATGTACACATTAAGATGTAAATGAATATTTAACAATTTGCTTCAACATTTCTTCCAAATAATTTATTTCTTGGATATATGGATATCTGTTAGATACAATAACTATAAATGCAACCTATTTTATTCAATATTTTGCATAATATTTCAAAACCTATTCAAATATTTTAGGATTACAAAACTTTCAAGTGGTTTCCAACATTTCCCAAATACAAAATTGTGGTGGCAGACATTATTTTACATATAGCCTAGGTAATGATGCTTTTAATTCCACTAGCTTGATTATCAGAAAAAGGAATGCAAGATTTGAGAATAGCTTTCATTTGTACAGGTATCAACAGATTATTTCCTCAAAAGAATAGCAATTTACCACTTCTTCAGAAATGTAATGTTCTTTCTTCCCCCTCCCACTGCTATCAGTATTCTGATGACATATTATCATTCTTTCAAATTTCACTCAAAAAGAGGTATATTATACTCCAATTATTTTGCATGTTTTTAAAGATTTTATTTATTTATTTGACAGAGAGAAACACAGCTAGAGAGGGCACACAAGCAGGGGGAGTGAGAGAGGGAGAAGCAGGCTTCCGCAGAGCAAAGAAGGCCGATGTGGGGCTTGAACCAAGAACTCTGGGATCAGGACCTGAGCAGAAGGCAGCCACTTAACGACTGAGCCACCCAGGTGCTCCTAATTTGCATTTTTTGAAAGTGCTTATTTGGTTGGTCTATCTGTATTCAGTTTTCCACCATGTCTTTAATATTTCTTAGTATTTTATTAGACACTTGTAGAAATAATGCATAGTGCATATAGTCTATTACTTGTCATATATATTGCAAATATTTTCCCTGGTTTCCTTCATCTCAACATTTTTTTAAATAATAAAAAAAAATATGAAAAAGCCTGTCAGAAAATATATCTTAATTAAGAATTGTATCATAGGGGCGCCTGGGTGGCTCAGTTGGTTAAGCGACTGCCTTCGGCTCAGGTCATGATCCCGGAGACATGGGATCGAGTCCCACCTCGGGCTCCCTGCTCAGCAGGAAGCCTGCTTCTCCCTCTCTCACTCCCCCTGCTTGTGTTCCCTCTCTGGCTGTGCTTCTCTATGTCAAATAAATAAAATCTTAAAAAAAAAAAAAAAAAAAAGAATTGTATCATAAAATATATATTTTTTATAATTACTTTATTTCTTATTTTCCCTTTGCTTCTGATCTTGCATTGAAAGTTCATGTTATGTTAAAAAATGTAAATTGTATTTTATAGTTTTATTATTCTAGAATTGTGGCGATTTGGTGAAGAAGTTCATAGGAAATTGAGAACATGCTTTTTGTCCTACATTTTATAACCTACTTTAAAAAATCCCTAGTGATACCTGGGAAAGGAAGAATATTCTCAGAGAAATATACTTCCTTTGGGAAGTATTCTGACACATTTGTTTGCTGGTGCATGGCATAGCATGTGAGCTGGCTTCTGGAATATGTACTTGTAAGAAAGACATATACATAGCTTGGTTTTCAGACTTCCTTTGTAACACCTTTTCTCTAAAACAAAAGATTGGCTAATTCTTGGACAAGCCTGCCGATTGCTGCCCCTAGCTGCTCTCTACCTATATCACTTCCCTTGAAAAATCAAGAAACAATACAAACAACAAACAAAAATTTGTTTTCCTCTATTACATTATTCGTGTATATGGCCTATCAAATTTTAATTCATTTTAGCACCTTGAGAAATTCAGTTGTATCTCAGATATCTTTATATTCACTAAATTTCCTAAAATAATGCCTGGACATCTGTGTGGCTCAGTTGCTTCAGCTGAGATCATGATCTCACGGTGCCAGGATCGAGTCCGGGTATCCATGTCTCTTCCTTGTCTTCCCTCTGTGCATATCTCTTTCCCTTCATGTGGCACTCCTTTTTCAAGGGCTTTTTAAAAAATGCCTTTGGGTGGCCTTTATTTTTCATAAGGTAGTGTGCAGATAGAAAATTAACAATGTAGAAGGTTTGAAGAGAATGGAGGCTGTTTGAAGTAGTTACAGAGAAAGAGGGAGGCAGGCATTTCAGTGTGCTTACATAATATTCCATATCTGTCATCGGCTGCTTTCCCCATCAACAAACAGATCTCTCTTTGCTCTTTCATGACCTGATACTAATCAGAGAAGACCTGAACTGCCCACATAGAATTTTGTCTTTGAGAATCATAGTTACCAACTATATTCTTGCCCTCAAGGCTGGAGCTGGGCTTGACATTTTTTTTTCAGAGTTAATACAAAACTTAGCCAATCCTGTTAAAAAGGAAGGGAATTTTAATATACCTTTATCATCACCACTTTAATTAAATAGAATGTTGTTACTTTTTATTCCTGAATAAATAAAATGTAGTATTTCTATGTGAGGGAAAAATAATTTTTAAAAAATTGATTATCAGCTGCAGTGGCTCCTACAATAACCAAACTGATCTATAGTATACTGCCTGAAGAACTCAGTGTCTATTTCAAGATCTGTTGGATTGTTAGCAAGTAATCTATGACAATTTGTTACTTAAATGGCAGTATGAATGAATGTTATTATATAAAATGTGCAAAGATACCATAAAGGAATTAGATAAGCAAGAGTTAAAATTAGTAAGAAGAAATAATGTAATAAGTCAATCAAATTAGCATGAGCTTAAAATAGGTACCTTTTATACCTTTTGTTCCATCATACAAAAGTAGCTGTTTAGTTATCTGAAGTGAATTAGATCCATTTGCATTCATCACCTTTTTAATGCACTAAAATTTACTGAGCAAAAAACAACTCTATTTTTAACCTATATATTATAGATTTTCAAGAGATTTAGCCAGTTTCCCAACCTTCTTTGAATGAAGTTTCTCTCTATTTAAAATATGAAAATGAAATCAGCAGCTTTACCAAACTAAATGCAAGTACTACATAATCTTTGAAGTTAAGAAATCTTTGTTGATTTAAATGTCTATCACTTTGTCGTTCTTATATGTTTGATATCTAATGAAATACTGTAATTAGGAAAAATCCCTAGTTGTTCAGGCAGCCACCGAACTGTTTATTTCACTATTTAGTGTGAATAGTGATATGTGAACAGTGACCACAGCACAGAAAAAATAAGCTTTTGTATATACATGCTGTTCATTTTATTTTCGAACCTAAACATACATTGTTCATATTAACTACATAAAGTATCTCTACAGATATGTGACTTGCCCCAAGGTTGATTAAAAATTCTTCCGGGACAAAGCACAAGTCTAAACATATAGTAGATACAAAATAAACACTTATTTTATTTCGAGAGTATATTTTATAAATAATAAAAAAAGGTTAAATCCTATGATTGAGTAAAGCAATGAGTAAGTAGTGCTATGAATATTGCCTGTATAATAGTTTTCAAGCAATATAGATTGAAGGAATACATGCAAAATTGTCGGTAAATTCTTGTTAAGATATTCATAAATATATGATCATATACACTTTGAGAATAATGAAAATGCATTGGTTGGCTAGACATAAAATAAAATTTTATGTATAGGTATGTATAGATTGATTTCAGAGTAAATAATTTATATTCTTTTTTATCTTTTTTTATTCTTTTTTATGCTGTGTCACCAATAAAATGATCGTGATGTTTAAACTAAATTTGTGACCTAGTAAATGACAGTAGTTTCAGCTGTTTTGTAATCAGAATCATCTTTTGCAACCTTAGATTTATTTTCCATGTCACCATGAAAATTAATACACTATAAAATAAAATCTATGCCCTTGAAGATCTTATGGTGCACCTTTCTGTTAGACCACAATGTGAGTTGTTTATACTACTATATGGATTTTTTTCTTACCTGAATTTTCCTAATTTGAAAGGTCATGCTTGTTGAACCTAAGATGAAGCAAGTTAAAATGCTGAGATAAAAGCTGCTTTCAGCTATAGAGTTTTTTTCTAATTGTTAATAGTCAATAGCTGATAGTTAAGAGTCAAAATAAATACGTAATTATATTATAGCAAACATGTATTGACTAAAATACATCTGACATTTCCAGATCAGTTTAAATGCATAATCTCATTTATAATTATACTGACCCAATGAAGTTGATACAATTACTATTCCTGTTTCACTGGGGAGGGAAATGAGGCATAGAGAGATTAAGAGGGAAGAAATTGACAGGAGGAAGTGAAGAATTTGGGAGAAACAGACAGAGAAAACCAATAACATCAAACTTTTCCTCCACGGAGTCTCAAAAGTGATTTCCACCCCTTATTCTACTTTTAGAAAGGACAAAGTATGACAACAGTGGAAAAACACTTTCAGGAAATTAATAGGAAAAAATCATATGGAACAGGGACTCCATTCAGCTAAACTTTCCTTTAAGTCCCAAAACCATATAAAAACAATGTTGTATTTTGAAGAACACTGAAGAACGGTGATATCTTCTTTCTTAGGAATCCAGTAGAAAATGAACCTCATCCAACCAAAAGATGGCTATGAAAACTTTGGAAAAAGAATGGCATTGATCATTGTGTGTTTAGTTGTTGAGCTAGGACTACCACAAGACTGGTGCCATGCGTTAAATGATTATATGTAACCATTATGTAGTCTGACAAAGTAGAAAGGTGCTACTAGAAAAATTGGGAGAAAATATGTAGAGGGGCACCTGGGTGGTTCAGTTGTTAAGTCTACCTTGGGCCCAGGTCAGCCCTGCTCAGGCTCTCTGCTCAGCTGGGAGTCCGCTTCTCCCTCTGCCCCTCCCACCTCCATATTCTCTCTCTTAAATAAATACATAAAATATTTAAGGAAAAAAAAAAAAAAAACACAAGTAATTATGGCCACATAGAGGTGAGGATGCCATCCTGACTAACAAGTAAGATTTCAACTGAGTGATAAATTTGTTTAGAGCTTTAAATTATTATTTGAAAATATAAATTTGTGTGCACCTGGTGGCTCAGTGGGTTAAGCCTCTGCCTTCGGCTCAGGTCATGATCTCAGGGTCCTGGGATCAAGGCCCGCATCGGGCTCTCTGCTCAGCAAGGAACCTACTTCCTCCTCTCTCTGCCTGCCTCCCTGCCTACTTGTGAACTCTCTGTCAAATAAATAAATAAAACCTTTAAAAAAAGAAAGAAAATATAAATTGTGAACTATCCAAAATGATTGCTCATAAGAACTTGGCTAAAGATGACATGGCATATATCACAATCTGGAAAGTTTGGCCTATGGGTTGTATCTCCTTTTCATTTAAAATTTTACTTATAAGTTTAAAAGTGTTATCCCACAAAATATGTTTTAAAATTAATGTAACTGGGGTGCTTGGGTGGATCATTTGGTTAAGTGGCTGCCTATGGCTCAAGTTATGATCCCAGGGTCCTGGGATCAAGCCCTGCATGGGGCTCCCTGCTCAGTGGAGAGCCTGCTTCTCCCTCTCCCTGAAACTCTACCTGCTTTTGCTCTCTATCTCTCTGTCAAATAAATAAATAAAATCTTTAAAAATTTAAATTAAATTAAATTAACTGACAATACTTTTTCAAGAGAATTTCCCTTAGAATCTACTCTTCTACTTGGCTTAAAAAAAAAAAAAAAAAGTTTGGTAACATTAGGTTTGCATTCATATTCAGCAGTAAATGAAAGTAGTTTCCTAGCCCTCTGGGTGAAGCATGTACTCTGATTTTGGCACAATTTCTGTCTTAGGTATTGTGTACTCACTTTAAGGCCAAGCTTGCATATCTTGTATCTATGCCTTCTTTACTCATTTATTCATGGCACCAAGAGATTTAACTGTTTCATTCCAGGCTTATAGAATAGAGTCAAGAAATAAAAATATGAAATGTAGAGAAATTAATACAAGGAAGAAGAACATTTCAAAATGAGGAATAATTAATTGGGCTAATGTTCTTTTTCTTGTAGTTGAAAAAATGTCCACTTAAATGTCCATTAATTTAAAACATGGGTGCTCCAAACAAGATTTTAAAAGAGTCTGCATACAGGGTTAATAAACACATGAACCAAATTTCTGGTAGAGACAATGATCGAGCAAATAAAAAAAAAAAAATCAAGAAAAGAAACATTTATATAATTGGTAACAAATAAAATAAATAAAATAATGAAGTGCCATACTGTGGGACAGAAGAAATTCAAAGTGAGAAACAAAGCTTACAGGAGTCTCTTTCTTTGAATTCTGATGATTTTATTAATTTTTAAGATTTGTCTTTAGTTTCTTAATTTCTAGTTGTAGTACTATATAATCAACTATATTATTTTTAAAAAGTAAATAAATCTATTGTATTTAGGATATCACATGAAAAGATTCCCCAATTCTTCAAGAAAAGTTAAAGTGTCCATGGTATACTGGCTTTATCTACAAAAAAAGAAAGCTTCAAAATCTCTAGACGTCCACCCAATTCTTTCTAGCTTCTGTTATATTTGTGCTGATTTATTTAGCATGGCATATAATAGTTGTTTGGGTTATTGAATAAAGCCTGACTGTACTTGATTATGATTCAGAACACATTATTTATATTGTCATTATGAAGGCAGTTTTGAGCCAAGGCGCATTTCGACTTTTTTTTTTACCGAGAAAAACATGGAGAAAAGAATGGTACACAGCCTTCCCTAAATCACTAAAAAGTATTTGCTGTATGTGCTTAATGAGAACATTATGTTTTTTAATTTAAAAAAAAATGTGTTTAGAGAGTTCTAAAATACTCATATCCATGTAACAAAAATTTTCCATCACCTATAGGAGTTTTTCACAGCCTTTAAAACTAACTCGAAGTCTATGTCTATGTAAATTTTTCTCTTAAATTTCATTAAAAAGAATTAATTCATTTATATTTATAATGCATATGGTGGATGTTTTATGACTCCACCTATTTGCAATAGTGGACACAGTCATATTCATGGGAGACCAAGAGGAAGAAGGCAGGAAGTATAGCTGACATGGACTCATTCTCCTTTAGGACTAAAGGTTTCGTATACCAACACTGCTTGTGTTCCCTCTCTAGCTGTGTTTCTCTCTGTCAAATAAATAAATAAAATCTTTTTTTAAAAAAGAATCACTTTTTTGATTAAATACATAAAAACACAATGAACAGTGATTTTTTGTAATCCAATTTTTGTAAAATTGGATACAAAAAGCAAAGAAAAGATGGGCACACCTTTCCTTTGGTCAGAATTATTTACAGGTATCAAGGGGTGCCTGGTGGTGGCGCAGTCAGTTAAACACCAACCCTTGATTTTTGCTCAGGTCATGATGTCAGGGTCCTGAGATCAAATCCCATGTTTGGGATTCTCTCTCCTGCTCCCTCTGACCACCGCTCATGCTCTCAATTATCTCTACAATAAAGAATAAAATCCTTTAAAAAAAAAAAAAACGTGTTTACAAGCTTCAGGGAAAAACCGGGACCCCTCCTGGGGTCCTCAGATTCATTATTCTGACAATGGATCCCCCCCTCAATATGCGCATAAACTGGTTTCTTGGAAGTGCAGGTCATGTGTGTCATAGTTCATTTGCTAAAGGACCAATGGCCATGTGCAAGTAGACAAGGCAGTAAGCACAGATTAGCTTGCAAATACACGTCTATTTAAGCAAAAACAACAAAACTAGCTTTCCATGACATGCTTCATCTGTAAATGAAAATAAGGAGGTGGTCCCCAAGAATAAGAAATTTCTTAGTGTTTTTCAGAGCAAAGTTTCTATAGCCTCTTGTCCACAGAAAATAGCAAGAAAAAAAAATCTGCTGTCAAGATTGACTGACAATTTAAAATAATTAACATCATGAACAATAGACTGCTTTCCTTACTCCTACTCACTAAGCAAAGTACTCAAAGTCATTGAAACTGCTTGAGAGATAATAAGGACTAAAGAACTTGCAGGTGTTACACACAGAGGCGATGAGCAGTGCAGTCATTATACCACTCTAATTCCAGCCGAAACAATCTCCCAGACAGTTGCAGACGAGCTTAATGGTGACTCACTTTAAGGAGGACGTTTCTTAAGTGTAGCCGTGAGCCATAAACCTTTGGAAGGAAGATTAGTAGACAATTTTTGGCCTCATAGTTATAACCGTTATGGGTGATTCTACCTGAAATTTGGCTTCTGTCTAGCAATATCTCGGATCTCTTCAAACACCTGTGTGCCTGCGATTTGCTGCGAGGGTGCCATTGCCATTTTCAGGCAAAGAATTATGCCAGCTGCTTTGGAATTGGTAAGGGATCTATTGGAGACAGAAAGAAGCCTAGGAAATGACTGAGAGGGAGAAAGCATACAATCTAGTTTAGGAGTCATGCTTTTCATGTCACATAGATGGGATTTTCTTTCCCAGGGTTGTCTTTTTGAATTCCTCCTTGAAATAGCTGTAATACTGAATTCTGATGAAACAACACCTGCTTCAACCCCAGGGCAGGCTTTTGGGCGGTGATCCTTTCGGATACTGATTCATTCAAGTCTGCTAGATAATTAGTGAGTCAACTTTCCTAGTTGATTTCCATTCCTATGGGGAACTCTAATTCTTCTCTGATTTGAATTGTTTTATAAGATAATGCCAGAATATAGCTTCTAACAAATGAAATCCATGTTTGTGAAATACAAATTGCCATTAAAAATTGTTTAAAAGTTAAATTTAGAGTTTTTTGCATAATTAAGAATAAAATATTCCTCCCTAAAATATATGTATTTACCTTGTATGCTTCAGTGTCACTTTATTCATGGCAAAAATAAAAATATAATTTATGACTACTGAATCTAACAATGGAAATGTGTTTTTATGATAGTGACTGCCTTATTTATTTTAGATATCTTCTATTATTTTAATAAAATCACTTAAAAAGTTGAAAATGACATTTATTTATTGATTTCCCATGAATAGTTTAGTTCAAGAACAACACCCTTTGCTAAGTAGTACTGATAATACACATGTTCCATCACCTGAACTCAATTACATAACTTTAAAATTAAAGCCATTAGGAAATTTGCATATACTAATATACAAATATCAATGTACACATGTGATCTATAAATGTTTCTGACTGTGCATTTTTGTCATGTAAATTGATACTGTTTTAATATTTGGCATACATATTACGTCATTCAATGTATTAAATAATTTACAAAAATTTGAAATCTTTAAGTCTTGCATATTATATATAAAAATACTTAAATGAAATCCAGCTAAGCTCAGTTACATTTTTTAGTATAAAGTATAGCCCATAGGCCAATTGTAAGAAAAGGGAAATAATAAAAATTTTAAAAGAGATTCAATGAAAATATTACATGTTCTCAACCAGGCCGAGCAATCACACAATCAGGGAGATTGACACTCTAATCCTCTTGATTCACTGCAATCTGCCTCCTGTATTTCTATTGAAACTCTTCATATAGAGACCTCCAGGGATGTTATCTTTAAAAGATCCAACAGATGACATGTAACACAGAACTGTAAAAACTGCATTGAATTATATTTAATCCTCATTAAGGAACGATAGACAGGTGAAATACCTATTTAATAGAAATGTATGTGATGATACAAAATATACTTCAATATCTGTAATAAAGCTATTTGAATAGTGTGTTTTAATTTTTCCAAACTATATTATAATTAAAAACATTAAATTAAACTTTTAAATGTTAGTGTAAGTCCAGAATAGAAACACAGAGAGAAGTAGAAGAGAGTAAAAGGCCTGAGTTATAAGATCATTGGGAAAAAAAATTTAAATCACACTCCAAATTTTAGACAAAGATTATTTTAAATTGGTGGGTTTATTTGTTTTATTTGCTACTTGTTCTCCTCTATTTTAAACTTTATGCAATCACAAACATTACATTTAAAATGAGATTAAAATAAAATTGTATGTATAATGTGAAAGAGAAGATACTGATGCCTTAACTCTTTTTAAACTAAAGAAAACTAATTCTGTGAAATTTTAAAATTTAATATTGTAACCTCTATTACTTTATTATATATTTAACATGTCATATTTTTTACAATGTTAAAATGCTGATTATTTAATAAAAATGAATAGCTATCACTATGTGGAAAGAAATCATATTTCAAGGGACACCTGGATGGCTCTCTCCATTTAGCATCTTGGTTTTGGCTCAGGTCATGATCTCAGGGTCCTAAGATCAAGTCCTGTGTCAGGTTCTACGCTCAGAGTGGAGTCTCTTGACTCTCTCACTCAACTCCTCCCTCCACTCCTCTCCCCCCCTGCAGAATAAATAGATAAAAACTTTTAAAAAACATAACAAAAAAAAAAGAATTAGATTTCATATCAATGAAACATCTTGAATAATTCACCTGAAATTATGACTATCAGCAACTGGACATCATTTTGTTTCAAAATTACATAATATTATAGTGCAATGAATTAAAGTTCATGAAATTATTTTAACATAACATCTGAATTTTGAATATCGCCTTTACTATATTCTTAATATTAATATTTCTAAAAATGAATATTTCTTTTTAAAGGGAAGGGAACAGGTACATATACAAAATTAGCAATAGAGCTTTCCTGACTGCTCAGATCACAATCAATGAGTTTTTCTCTCTCAGACTGACTCTTGTGAAAAGACCACTGGCATAAAAACTAAAATGCTCTTCTCAAATGTATTTGAAATGGAGTATCATTTTTATCAGTAACTATAGATTTTGGCTGTTGTTTTTCTATTTTAAGCTAAGGTGTTCTGAGAATGACCTGGTAAAATATCTAGAGAATTGTTAGTATTTTCTTTGATCATGTTAAAGAGTCGTGATATATAAGTTAACAGCAGGGTCATCTTCTAGTTGGAGAGGTGATGTTTCTGGAATTCACATCTTGTATATTTTATCTAGTAATATACAGTACTTTTACATTGTTTTTGTTCAGAATTCTCTTAGCTCATCTTTACTAGGATAAAAGAAACAATGTTGTCCTTATTTTAATGTAGAATATCATTATTTGAGATAAAAATCTCTTTTGTGGGTTTAATTCCATCTAATCTCAGTGGTACTTAATTTATGAAGGATGTGCATCTTTTTTCTTGTCCATGAGACATAAATATATGATATATAATATAATATAAATATTTAATATAATGTAAATAACTGCTAAAGTTTCTGGTACATTACATAATAAAAATGAATAATAAATATCTTTGCAATATTATTTGATTTATAAAGATTTATTTTATGCTAAGTCTTTACAATACTAATGCCACTTAACTTTTGATCAAAAATGTCTCTCCTTATTTTTCTACAGTTTAAGTGAATACATTCTTTAGTGTTTGGAGGCCTATAGCACTTGGAGTACATTCTCAGAGGGTTCAAAATATAACATTAGACTTCTGTTTCACTTTGGTATTTTCTTTTATGGCAGCTATAACAAATAACCTAAGGTGGTTCTCTTCTCTGATAAGGGAATATTAATTCCCAGGAACAGATGTGAATTTCTCAGTTTTCTTGTCAGGAACAATTTGGAAAATACAATTGCTATTTTTTTTTTTTTTTTTTTTACAATTTCACTTTTTGTTCTTTTGACTCAGCCCTGGCTATACAGCTCAAAATGGGATACACATTTGATAAAGTTTTTGAATATGACTGTCAGAGGGCACTTTCTAATACTTTTCTTCTTTCTTTCCTTTTTTTTTTTTTTTTGTTATGTTTAACTTCTAAGGATCTTTTTGATTGACAATATATTAGATTTAGATTAACATTTGCAAATTATGGCCAATTACAAAGTCTTAAGGCAACTATAAAGTTTAAACAATTCACCCAAAACTGCCCTCTTTTCTGATTGTAACTTCAAATTGAAAGTATAGGGTTTACTTAGTAGCTACCTTTAGATTTGACAATTCACTAGAAACACTCACAGAATTCACTTAAAGTGATTATATTTGTGGTCACAGCTTATTATGAAGAAAGAATGCAGCTTGAAATCAGCCCAAAGAAGAAATGCATGGGGCAGAGCTTTATGGACATGTTACTTTTCTAGCATTAATATGTGACAATACACATTGAGTATTAGTAACCAAGAAATCTCCCAAATCTTTGGTGTCTAGAGTCTTTACTGGTGTTCAATCACACACTACCCTTGTGACTGACCTTTATTCTTTGGCCTCTGCCAGAGTTCAGGTTAAAACTATTATTCTCTAGTCTATTCTGGCGGCAGAACTGATACTATGTGGTCCAAAGCACCTATCATGAAACACATTGTTAGACTGTTGGCCAAAGCCTCCAGGCAGACAAAGTCACTCTTATCAGGAATGATATTCCAATTGCCTAAAGACCATTTTGAGAGCCAAGGCCAAATTTATTTTTGTGTAAAGTTAATTCTTCACTACATAACAAATAATATAACTAGAATTGAGACATACATATTAAATTCAGCAAATGGGCAATGTAATAATTTTATTATCATTTTTCTCCTATTTGGTATTTATTTATTTATTTATTTATTTATTTATTTTTTACTGAGAAAAAGAAATTGTAACTTTAGCATAGTGGAATTTCAGGAGCCCATAATGTTGAATAAAATTATTATTTTGAGATCTATAACTATGTTTACATTGTCTTCTGATGTATCCCAAGGATTAACATGTTAATTTGCATATTATACACAGTTACTAAATATTAATTAATGAATGAATGGATTTCAAAGTATACATATGAAGTGGATACATGTTGTTTCTGATTAAAAAAATAGTAAACTTTGATCATTAACAGAACAAAGTATAATAATACTGATATTTTTATGAAATTTGAAGAGCTCACCCTGGGCATACCGCTGAATCTATGTCCAGCCCAGTCCTACAAGGAAGAAGTAGATTGTAGTAAGTGTCCAGAGGTAATGAATGTATTTAAGGCATCAGAGATCAAAATGACTCACAAAACCTTCCTATATTAATTAACTCCTGCATGTATACAATTATATATTTATATATATTCATTTACATATCAGTTTAATATCTGATTTAATATCAGTTTGTGATTCTCTTAATAACATGGTAAATTCATAGTATAGGATGATTCTGTAAACTGTAAAAAAATGAAAAAAATTACTCAAAAACATTGAATAATATAGTCAAGGTCAAACAAACTTAGTAACTAACAAAGGAACTGGAAGTATAATTCTGTCATGACTCAGTCCATTCTTCTTCTTCCCTAATTTTAGACTCTAGAAAACCCAATATTTATAATCATACATATAAATTAGCATTGAGGGCACTTGGGTGGCTCAGTTGATTGAATGTCCAACTTCTGGTTTCGGTTAGCTCATGATTTCAGGGTCATGAGCTTGAGTATTACCTGGTTCTGTGTTTAGTGGAAAATCTGCTTGAGGATTCTCTCCCTCTCCCTCTGCTCCTCCCTCCTCTCATGTGCTCTCTCTCTATTAAAATAAATAAATAACTCTTAAACCAATAACAAAAAAAAGAAAATAATACAATAGCACAATTAATTAAAGCAGAGATAAAATTAATTTTGATATTGAGTTTTATATTTATTTCTAAATTTTTCTCATCTAGTGCTTTCTCTTTTCTTCCTTTTTTTTTTTTTTTTTTTTTTTTTTTTAAGATCTTACTTATTCGACAGAGAGAAACACAGCCAGAGAGGGAACACAAGCAGGAGGAGTGAGAGAGGGAGAAGCAGGCCTCCCGCCGAGCAGGGAGACCAATGTGGGACTCTATCCTGGGTCTCCGGGATCATGACCTGAGCCGAAGGCAGCCGCTTAACCAACTGAGCCCCCCAGGTGCCCCACATCTAGTGCTTTTTAAACACTAATTTCATACCTAATACATAGGATGGAAAAGGGGAAAAATAATCATGATGTTTTTCACCTTTTTTCTTACTAGGTTATTGCTTTTATAGCTCAGTTCTTTTTCAGTACTAGCAATCTTTTTCAGAGAAGTAGTCCATTAGGTGTCTTCTACTCTTTCCTAGAATTACCATGTTCTTTTAAATCTTTTAAGATCTGTAATAACTTTAGTCTTTAGGGCAGTTTTAGGTTCATAACAAAATTGAGAAGAAGATACACAGATTTTTTATATACTCTTGACCCCACACATAACACCTCTCCACCTATGAATGTTTTGTCCCAGAGTACTACATTTGTTGCAACCAATGAACCTGTGTTGATGTATCATTATCACCCAAGGTCCACAGGTTACATTAAAATTCACTTTAGGTCTTGCATATTCTACAGGTTGGAATAAATGTATAATCACATGTGTCCACCATTTCAGAATGCTACAGAGTTGTTTCACTGCTCTAAAAATCCTCTCTGCCCTGCCTGTTTACTTCTCCCTTCCTACACGTCTGGCAACCAGTGATATTCTTACTGCCTTTTGTAACATGTCACACATAATTGGAATAGTATAGTATGCAGGCTTTTCAGATGGCTTCTTTTATTTAGTGATATGTAGTTAGGTTTCCTCAATATCTTCTCATGGCCTGATACCTCATTTTTTTTTTTTTTAGCATTGAATAATATTCCAACCATGGTTTTGGATAATTGTTCTTTCAATCTCAGCACGGCTTTCTAGTCTTTATGCTTTCACTGCATATTAATTTTAAGCAAAAAGAGAATAATAACTGGTAGGGAATATTTGTTCTATCTCTGTTTTAATACAGAATGGCTTTAAAATTTGAAAGTTATGATTTATTTAAGCTTTAGTTAAACAACTAAACCAATTTAGCTTATATCTGCTTCAAATATTCCTGTTGTCTTGAAAATGTTATGTTCTCCTAAGTTCTACTCTCTGTTCTACTCATAATTGGAATTTCAGATTTCCCCCAAACTAAAGTTCTATCAAGCTTGAAGGTCATCTTTGGTTCTCCCACTGCCACATAACTTAATAAAATCAAATAGGCTTGATTTATAAGGAAACAAACGTGTGTGCTTTTTTCCATATGTATTTCTTACCTATTACAAACTGGCTAAATACTTCCTCATCAGTATTATTATTATTATTACTTTAAAATTTATTTATTTATTTGAGAGAGACAGTGTGCAAGCAGGGTGAGGAGCAGAAGGAGAGGAAGAGAGAGAATCCTCAAGCAGACTCCCCATTGAGTGGAGACCCCAACACCTGGACTCTGATTTCAGGACCCTGAGATCTTGACCTGAGCCAAAAACAAGAGTCAGATGTTTAACTAAGTGAACCATATATGTGCCCCACCAATATTATTATTCCTATTTCCATAATTTTCATAATTATTATCCTTATTTTTTTACTTTTCCTGCAAGTTCTATCAAACATACAAAATAGATGTACCATTTTACACTTTAAAAATTAGAATCATAAAATACATTCTCCCTACATAATATTTTAGAAGAACATGAGTTGTTTGATTTTTTAATTTAATTTTAATAATAACATGCATTCCTTTTTAAATTTTTGATGCAAAATGAAACACTTGGATAAATAATTTTGCTGATATTCTGAAGAATAAACAGTATCTTTCAGGCTAAAATTTCATTGAGAACTCATGATTTCATACTATTAAGAAAAGTTAGGAATTCCTTGGTGTGCCGGGGGGCTCAGTCATTAAGTATCTGCCTTTGGCTCAGGTCATGATCCTGGAGTCCCAGGATCGAGCCCTGCATCAGGCTCCCTGCTTGGTGGGAAGCCTGTTTCTCAATATCTCACTTCCCTTGCCTGTGTTCCCTCTCTAACTATGTTTCTTTCTGCCCAATAAATAAATAAAATATTTTTAAAAATAAATAAATGAACTATTCCCCCTCAATGAGGGGCAAAAAATGTAAGTAACAGAGCAATAAAGGAAAAGAAAAAGTAGTCATCATCTCAGAGACATCACTCACTATTTTTAATTCATGATAGCTAAAAGATAAAGTGACCCCCAATCCCTGGTATTAATACAAGAAAAGAGAAGTATATTATTAAAATCTGTACCATTGTCTTTCTTTTAAAATATATTATATATTATAAAATTATGCCTTTTTAAAAAATATCAAAAACAAACATTGTGTTTATTGGAGTAAAAACAAAAGGAAAACAGAAATGCTTTTTGGTAGGACACTTGAAGAGGGAGGTAGTTATATATTAAAAACAAAATTAACCTTAGATAAGAACATCTGGCAACAAGTTTATCATAACTGTTTACTGATGGCAATTAATTGAAATTTATGACTTGAAAGCAAAGCAGATTAATCTTTTGTCCTATAGAATTTTAATGAGTAATACTTTCATTAGTAGTTTAATAAAAGTTCTCCCAAAAGTAAAATTTCCCCATAAAACAATCCAGTCATTTTACACAAAGTAACAAATTAGTTAATCCAGAGGAATAGGGTCAAAGCTGTCTGAATTTTAGAATATCATAACTTTATTGGTATAATCATGTTGAAGAATTTAATAGCTATATTAAAACCTTATTAGGGCGCCTGGGTGGCTCAGTGGGTTAAGGCCCTGCCTTCCGCTCAGGTCATGATCTCAGGGTCATGGGATCGAGGCCCGGGTCGGGCTCTCTGCCAAGTGGGGAGCCTGCTTCCTCCTGTCTTTCTACCTGCCTCTCTGCCTACTTGTGATCTCTCTCTCTGTCAAATAAGTAAATAAAATCTTTAAAAAAATAAAATAAATATAAAAAATAAAACCTTATTAAATTTTCTAAATGATCTTAATTAGGTTTTTTACACTACTGAAACATAAAAAGATATGATACAAAAGTGCCAATAAGCAAACCAAAAATTTTAAAGTCTTTTTTTGTTGTTGTTTGTTTCTTTGTTTTTGAGAGAGGGAGAGTGTGCATGCAAGAAGTGGGGGCAGAGGGAGAGGGTGAGAGAAAGAGAATCTTAGGTAGGCTCCACACCCGGTGGGGAACCTAACGTCAAGTTCTGTCTCATAATCCTGAGGTCATGACCTGAGCCAAACCAAGAGACTTTTGGAGACTTAACCAACTGAGCCAACCAGGTGCCCCACAAGGTAAAAATATTAAATAATGACTTACTAGTTTTGCTTCAGTGTATTTTATCCCCAAATTTTTAACTAGAGTATAGCGGGGTTTCTGAATGTTTTGAAATAGCCCAAGATGAGATGAACAAAATCCTAAAAAGGATTATAAACACTAATGCAGCATTTACATATGGGACCTGGTTTGATGACTGTGATTATTCATTGTCCCTATCATTAACTGAAGAACAGCAATCAATGGCCATTTTATTAGGAAGCAATCATTATTTACTTGTAAAATAAGAATGTTAATCTAGTTCATCAAATGAATATTTACTCATTTTATATATAATTTTAACTTAACCAATTATGACTTAATATATGGAAATAGTTCTAAAATGAAAAGAAATATTATTTGAAAATCTGAATAAAAAGAGTTGATAGTTACATAAAATCTCTCAGAACTCATGATATATACATATATATACTTATGTAAATAATAATATAACTAATTCTAGCTAAATCTAAGTTAAGTTCTTTCACTATAGAAATATACATTTTTAAGGTGTATATGTCTATCTTCAATAACAAAAAAAAGAAGATATTTGTTAGTTTCTTCTATACTTCATAAAAAAAAAAGAGTCAAGAGACCCACACTTTCTCCCTTTGGTATGGATTATCACTGAAAAACTTCAGTGGTCTTGTTTGGTTTTGTCCTTTATAAGCACCTGGATGGATCTGTGGAAGGCTTTAAGATTTGCACAGGTACAGACTTGGGTAGAACCAATAGTGCTATTGACCACCTAGAGCTAAAAGTAACTTCATAGGCAAAATAATAATTATAAAGCTAGTAGATGCCTTCCATTAAAAGATATATAATGAATAACTGTGTTTTAAAAAGTGAGTTTATCTAAAAAAGAAACAAATACTGACATCATATCCAACTCTAAAAGCAAATTTATGAAAGTCAAATCAAACCAGCAAGAAGTGATCTCTTGTTCATCCTTCTGATAGAATGTATTGGACACAAAGAAAATAATTGCATTTGTATAAACTTATATTCTTTTAGTAATATACCATTGATGATTACACCAGCAACCTTATGATTGAAATAAAGTTCAGGGCCCATTTATTTTTAATTACATATATTTCATATGTGAAAAACTCATGCAGTTCAATTCTGTGTTTTTTTTAACAGTAAGAACAAAAAAAATACCATATTTTTCCCTCTAATGAGCAATTTCTCTCTATAGATTCAAGGCAGAAGATAAAAAGCTATATTGCTGCTGGCTGGTATACCATACAAATCCATTTTCAGGTTCTATGTGATATATGTTGGTAGGGCTTTTTTAAACAGAAAAAAAAAATCCACATTTTTAAGAGAAAAATGACCTAATTAAGAAAGTTTTATTGCTGTTGTATTTTAAAAAGATTTTAACTATTTTAACTTCTGCCCATTGTTAGAGTCTTACACTGGAATATGGTTAGAATGATTTGTACATGGGGACAGGTAGAGCAAGATAGCTTTGTTCCCTCTATCTACTCTTATTATTTTAGAATGAATAGTTTATATATCCAAGTAAATTATCCGTAGTATTCATCTTTGTCACTTTCTCTTTTTCTGTCTGACAGCCTTTATCTATTTCTATCACTCTCTATGCAATGTGAATCTCAGATTGGGTATTCACTACAACTGTTGATTACCAGTGCCTGATCTGAAAATCAAACATGAGAGAATTCAAAAGGAAAGAGATTCTAAATACCCATTCAGAAAATGTCTCCTATGCTTAGAATTTTACTCTAAGTGCTGTTAACATTTCAATATAAAATTAGTCTGCAGGATTGCACATTTAGCATGGCATGTAACTAGCAGCCCTGATTCAACCTTTTTTTTAATAACCCAATAAAGGAATTATAACTCAAAAAAACAAAACATAATTTTCTTATGGTGTCTTTGAAAAGATCTAATAAATGATTCCCAGTATCTGAGAAATATTTTCACTAACTGTAATATATATTGGAAAGAACTGGACTGAAAAAATAAGTAATTGAAAATACCTCTTTCTATGCCAATGAAAACTAAGAAAAGTTACCCAAAAAAGAGTTAGGTGAAATGATTATCCTTTTATCCTCATTCCCTTAAACCCCAGCCTTGGACTTTATCTGCCACTAAATCGAAAAGATGGTGAACCCTTGTGCTCGCTTCGGCAGCACATATGCTAAAATTGGAATCATACAGAGATTAGTGTGGCCTCTGCACAGTATGATGGAAGGGTGACGGCCTGTTAACTATCAACCCTGAAAACAATTTGTCTGCAGAACTTATAAGTTGTCACGATTAAATTCCTAGGGCAAACCAATGATATTTGATGAAGAGACATCAAAGGTTACATTGTAAAGTGGTTATATTGTGATTTTCAAAAGTTAAAGATGTTTAAGCAAGCCAAGGTGATTTGAAGCAGGCACATTTTATATGTTCTATATATGAAGTACTTTTTTATGAGACAGGCAGAGGAGGTGAGATTAGATTTTCTCTCAAACTGGCAAATCTACATAAACTAGATATTTGCCAGATGTTAGAAAAGAAAAGCCATACATATCAGACTGCTTTTATGTGAACATCTGAAAAGATTATTCCACAAGCACAAAAGTGGATAATAAATGAGTATATGGCAATATATATACCCTTTATGATGATGTGCAATATCTCAAGATTAAAACTCCTTGTTCTGTGATAAAGGAGAAAATAAACATTCACACATAAATAGTATTGGGAAAGCAGCGAAAAAAGAAGATGAAAAAGGAGAAAGAAAGAAAGAAAGAGAGAGAGAGAGAGAGAGGGAGGGAGGGAGGGAGGGAGGGAGGGAGGAAGGAAGGAAGGAAGGAAGGAAGGAAGGAAGAAAGAAAGAAAGAAAGAAAGAAAGAAAGAAAGAAAGAAAGAAAGAAGGAAAGAAAGAAGGGAAGGAAGGAGGGAGGGAGGGAGGAAGGCAGGCAGACAGGCAGGCAGGAAGGCAGGAAGGAAGGAAGGAAGGAAGGAAGGAAAGAAAGAAAGAAAGACTTTTTTCCTGAAGAGTTAGAAGTAAAAGAGGTCTATGAAGTAGGTCTATGTACCACAGGAAATTGAATGTCTTATAATTGTGTGGCATTATTCTCTGAAAAAAAGAATAGAAGATACAAACAGGAAAATTGAGATTAAAAGCACAAATCAAAATCAAAAAGGAAATATTTAAGGGAATTAAGTCTATTTGCTACTCAACACATTTGAAGTGACCAAATAGTATTTATGCAATGGAACAAGAATGGAATAAAACTAATTGCAAAGAACTCCCCCCCCCAAAAAAAACCCTTAATAACAGATATAAGAGCTACATTGGAAATACAAAGAACAGAATTTTGACAGTGGAAAGTGAAATTAATATAATGGTAGAAAACTGAAAATTATCTCCAAAAATGCAGGCAAAAATGACAACATCATAAAATAATGAGAATAAGGGTAATAGGCCTTAGGTAGGAATTGGTGAGAACATAAAAAACAAAGAATGATGAAGGAAAATATAAAATGTTGAAATAGAAATAAGTGTTATTTTCAGTGCTTAAAAAATAATATAGTATATGTAGAACAAAAATCCTTAACCCAGGAGAAAAATCAATAAAATTCTACCCATTGTTAAACTCATTATATCATATTTTAGAAGAGAAATAAAAGAGACTGTGTTAAGTTTTTTGTATCTTCTTTTTTTCACTTGGTTATCTCTGCTGAATGGGAGCACTATTAATATTTTTATATGACAATCTTATTAAATTGTTTTCTTATTTCTTGTTATTCATAGATTATGTTAAAGTTTCTGTATAAATAACTACATTTTCTAGAAACAAATGTAACTTTTTTAATGTCCTTTCAAATTTAATATCCAGCCTGTGCCTTACTCAATGACTAAGACATCTAGCACAATATTGAGCCGCAAGAATAACAATGCACATACTTGTATTTTTCCCAGTGTTACTTGGGATGCTTGTGAATTTCAATAGTAAGTATGATGTCTGTTAAAAAATTTTGTAGGTACTAAAATAAAAACAACACAAGTTGTACAAGACCTTAATACCGAAAATTTTAGACTATGATTAAAGAACAAAAAGCATGTCCATTAGTTAGAAAGAATCAAAATTATAAAGTTGTCTTTTTTGTCTTTTTTTTTTGTAGATAGTCTATAAATCTAGAGCCAATATCATCAACATATCAATGAGATGAAATATTTTTATAGAAGTTTAAAAAAAAGATTCTAAAATTCATATGGAAGACTGAGGTAATTGTAAAAATACAACTTATCCAACAAAGGAGAGAGAATGACTATAGAACTGAATATAATTTGACAAAAGTACAAATTATGAATCAGTGAAACAGATACTAGATTAGGTACAGAGAAATAAATATGTGGTTTTTTACCATATGTCACATGGTACATGATATAAGACACATTACATATCAGTGTGGACAATGAATATCTATCATATATATAGAGAGAGAGACATATTGACATAAACATATATATCACATATAAGTACATATACACACAGTTGAATCCCCACTTCACATCATACAGCATAAAAGTCCATGTGGGTTAACATATAAATAAGAAAAAGAAAATTTTAAGTTATTAGATAAAAATATAGAATATCTCAGTGATAGTCTCATTATATCTACTATAGGAAAAGATGAAAAAAGTGCATAAACAGGGATGCCTTGGTGGCTCAATTGGTTACGTGTCCAACTCTTGATTTCAGCTCAGGTCATGATCTCAGGGTTGTTAAGACTGATCCTGCTTCTGGCTCTGTGCTGGGCAGGGAGACTGCCCCTCCAAAAAAAAAAAAAAAGAAGAAGAAAGAAAGAAAGAAAGAAAGAAAGAAAGAAAGAAAGAAAGAAAGAAAGAAAGAAAGAAAGAAAGAAAGAAAGAAAGGA